>SNQJ01S0017235.1:49104-60128 GCA_010110895.2 Picea sitchensis
TTTACTACAACACTAAGTGCTTTTGGAATTGAGCATATATAGTGCGTGGCTATCTTTGAAACAAAAGACTTCCCTGGGTTGATAATTTATGTTTCACTTGGTTGTTTGAAATTAATTAAGCAATTATAGTGACCAACAAGTACCAGATCACCTTGATTAAATACCTTCTTCTTGATGTGTTTGTCATGGTAGGCCTTTTCTCTTTCCTTCTAAACCTGCTGGTGAAATCCTCCAATGAATCGGTCTTCTTCCAGTTCAACCAACTACACAAGCCTCTCTAGAACAATGTTAGTTTCATCCATATCTGTAAAGGCATCGATTCTTAGTCTTGGTACCAAATATTCCATTGGGATGATGACGTCGAGACCATAAAGCAGTTTGAATGGAATTTGCATTGTCAGCTTCTTGCAAGTAGTTCTCTAGGCCCATAGTATTGCTGGTACTCTTAAATCCCAGTCATCCCTGTTTACAATGAAAATATTCATTAGCGTTGTCTCCAAGATCTTGTTGAATGCTCCAACTATCCCATTTACATGTGGATGGTAAGGTGTTCTCTTCTGATGATGGATTGCAAATTCCTCAGTCAAGGCTTCAATTTTTTTTATTGATGAAATGTGTGCCTTGGTTGCTCATAAGGATATTCAGGCATCCAAACCTAGTTATGATGCCATCAAATATGAAGCATGTAGTTGTAGTGGCACTACAATTCTTAACTATTCTTGCTTTGGCCCATTTGGTCAAGTACTCTATCGTAGTGATTATGTACCTTTCTCCTGTGTGCTTCCCTGGTGGGTTAATAGGTCCCACCAAGTTAATGGCCCATTTTTCAAATGATTGTAGGGTCAATTGTGGTGTTAATGACATTTCATCTCTTCTGGATGATTTTCCAACTCTTTGGCATACATCTCAGGCTCTATAATAGTCCTTATCATCTCTATGTAAGGTAGGCCACCAAAGGCTAGCTCTAAGAAGATTTTGCGCAGTTGCTTTCCCTGTGTAGTTTCCTCCTTCAATGCCTTCATGAGCTTCAGCAAGGATCAACGGTCTTTCGGCCTCCATAACACACCTCCTTAGTATCTCATCGGGTCCCATATTATATAGTTGTCTAGCTATAAGTGAAAATTCTACAACATGCACTACTAGTTGTTTCTTCTGGGTGATTGTATATTCACTAGGTACCATTCCTATTGAAAGGAAGGAAATGGACTGTTTCTGCAAAGTGGTCATCAATATTTCTAATGGACAACAACTATGCATCTGGAAGTGTATCCTTCAAACTAGTTGTTGGTGCTCAGAAATGTCCTATTCTCATCCACCTTTCCCGTCATCCTTCTTCACATTCCATCACCCCATTAACCTTTCATGATATAATTTCCATAAATATACTTGGGTTTCACCTTATTTTTCTCCACTTTATTCATTTTAGTATTTAAAAGAAATTTTTGATTAAATGTTAGAAAATCAACATGTTCTCATATATATCTCAAATATGTGTGAGCTTTGTAATGTGTAGAAATATGTGAAGGATTAATTCAAAGGAATTCTCGAATACTTCCTCCACCATTTCAATATTTGAGGAGATAATTCAAGCCCATTCTAAGGAGAAGATCATGGAGATTTGGTTGGAATATCTTATCTAAAATATATGACAGATATGTGTGAGGATTTAAAGGGATTATATTTTGTAATAATGGGAAATAGGTTGAGAGAATACTGGATCTGTAATAATGAGATGGTTATCTTATCTTCAAGGCTCTCATGTATAAAAGAGAGTGCTCTCTCTTCATGAGGATTCAATTAGAGATTGCAATTAGGATGTAATTAGAATTAGATTATTCATTAGTATTCAAAAGAGAAAGGAGGTTCTTAGCTTTGATTCATATTCTTTCATTGTTATGCTTTCATGATTTTCATTTGATTATTGTTATGTAATTCAAGATGGCTTTATCGTGTGAGCTCACATATGTTATTTGTCGTTAACTCTTCACATGTTGTATTGCTTTCCTTTATGCAATTTCCTTCTTTCCTAGATTAATGTTTCCTTCTTTCCTAGATTAGTTTCATTTTCAAAAATTTAGATTAGATTTGCTTTAACCCTACACACATATTGTGTGTGTGCTTCGTAAGCCTGAGAACCTCAAATTGACAAATTAAATGGTTGGGAGAAAATACTACAATGGAATTAAGCGAAAATATTTTTGCCTAACACTAGTAGGCTCTTCTCCATGTTCAACATTGACAATTTGTTAGGACCTTTGTTCATTCTTCACAGTAACCACGATCTCAAAATCATATTCCTAAAATGGAAGAAGCCATCTACATATCCCCCAATAGCGGCTTTTGACTAGGTATTTTAGGTCTGAGTGATCGATTGAACATTTTAAAGTGTCCTCTGAACAAGTACTGGTTATGCTTTCATGATTTTCATTTGATTATTGTTATGTAATTCAAGATAGCTTTATCGTGTGAGCTCACATATGTTATTTGTCGTTAACTCTTCACATGTTGTATTGCTTTTCCTTTATGCAATTTCCTTCTTTCCTAGATTAATGTTTCCTTCTTTCCTAGATTAGTTTCATTTCAGCAATTTAGATTAGATTACTTCTACTTCAACCCTACACATATAGTGTGTGTGCTTCATAAGCCTACGAACCTCAAATTGACAAATTAAATGGTTGGGAAAATACTACAATGGAATTAAACGAAAATATTTTTGCCTAACACTAGTAGGCTCTTCTCCATGTTCCAACATTGACAATTTGTTAGGACCTTTGTTCATTCTTCCTGGCTTAACCACGATCTCAAAATCATATTCCTAAAATGGAAGAAGCCATCTACATATCCCCCCCCCCAACACTGGCTTTTTGACTAGGTATTTCAGTGCAGAGTGATCAGTGAACATTTTAAAGTGTCCTCCCAGCAAGTAGTGGTGGAACTTCTGTAGCACATACACAATGGCTAACCCTTCTCTCTCAGTGGTGGTATAATTAATCTCTATTGTGGATAGTTTCCTTCTAGAAAAGGCTAATGGGTGGTCAATGTCTCATGTTCTTGGTTGTGCTAACACAACTCCTAATGCAATAGAAGATGCATCGACATGCATGTGAAATTCCTTGCTCCAGTTTGGGAAAACCAGAATAGGTGCAGTAACCATTTTTTGTTTCAGCATGTCAAATCTCTACTAGCATTCTTCTATCCAGTGAAATTGACTATCTTTCTTCAAGAGCTTCTCCATGGGTTTTGTAATCTAGGCATAGCCTTTAATGAACTTCCTTTAATATCCAGAGTGTCCCAGCATAGTGCGCAACTCTTTGACTGAAGTAGGAGGGGGTAGATCAACTATGATGGAAATTTTACCTGCTTCCATAAAATATGGCCTAGAAACACTCCAAATGGTGAAAAGAAAATGCACTTATTCAGGTTTAAGGAAATCTAACACTGCCTGCACTTGTCCAACATTATCCTTAAACATTTGATATGATTTTGCAATAAACTAAAGATAGTCCAATCATCAAAGTATGCTTCTAGAAACTTATGTAGAAACTCCTTCAATGCTTCGACCACCACCCTAGAAAATATGGTTGGGGCATTCTTCAATCCAAATGGAATTACTGTATATTGGTAGGATCCCCATTCTGTGGAAAAGGTGGTCTTATGGTGATCTTCCTTGGAAATCCGGATTTGATGGTGTCCTGAAAATCCATCTATAAAATAATATACTTCCTAGCCTCCTACATTATCTAATACTTCGTCAGTGAATGGCATAGGGAAGGGGTCATGCAAACAAGCATCGTTCATCTTCCTGAGATCAACACAAATCTTGATCTATCCTGTCTTCTTGTATTTGACCACCATAGGGATAATCCATTCTGATTCTTCGACAGGTTCTATAATCCCTGCTTCTAGCATTTTGTCAAGCTCAATCTTCACTTTCTCCTTATATTTAGGGTTCAATCTGTAGGGTCTTTGTTTGACTGGTATTGCATCTGGTTTCAAAGGGATCCTCATATCTCCTATAGGCCCTTTAATTCCATTCATATTAGTGAACTTGATTGGAAACAAGTATTGATAGTCATGTAGCAATTATGTGATCTTGTCAGTAGTGGCAACATCCCAATAATCTCCAACATTTGCAAGCTTCGGTGTTTGTTTTGTTCCAATATTGATTTTCTTGAGCTTTATCAGTTGTCCAATAAATGGTAGATCAACTCATGGTCCTTCCACATCTCTCTGGACTTATGTTTCTTTGATGTTCACCTTCCTAGGAACATCATATTCATTGGTATTGATGTTGTAACAGCCTTGCAGTTTTTGAAGAGGCGCAGTCCATTCGTCCTCTTCTTTTTACAAAGGGAGGCTAGGTGCCTCCTCGAACACTTTCTGTATTATGACCTGTAATGCTTGATCCACTGTAGGATATTGGATTTCGAATAAAAGGTAGTGACAAAGTTCTGAGTCATACCTTCCCAATCTATAGTGATGAGGCGCAACTCTGCTTGAAGGTACCAGTTGATAGGGGTTGTGTCCAGCGTGTTAATGAATTTATGCACCCACTTCTCTATAGGAATGTTGCTCCATGCTTCCTCACAACTTTGCGCATGGTCCTTCAGACAACTCTAACCTATGTATCTAAGTTCACAACCTTCTACGTGCGTTGAGAACCACGCTGTCATTAGAGTACGACATTGTACCCATTCTGTAATGTTGTTTTTGTGTGTCCCCCACCATCTTGCGGGTGTGGCTTTCAAGGCCTCATCCATTGCCAATAATCGTTGTTGCATTGGTACACTTTCTTCAAATTCCAACAAGAAGGTTTCTAAAGGATTCCAACCATCAAAGGTGGGTAATTTACTTATTGTTGTGTCGATCCAGTGTACTTCTCTGGTTAATATAGCGCATCTCCTTGTATATACTTCGTACATTTTATTCCGCCAATTCTCCAGTGCTTCTTCTTATTCTAATGAACATGCATTGCCACTTTGCTAACTCAAATTTCCATCCGCCATAGGATTAATGTAATCTTGATGTTTGGCTGTTAATTTGTATTTGTTTTCTAGTTCATATGCACAGTCTTCCTTTCTGATGGGATCTGTGTATCACTGACCTTCATCAGGATATAAAGGTGCAATGACCCTAAGGCCATCTCCTTCAAACATCATTCATCTTTTCTTTAAATTTCCCACGGTGGAATTATTGAAACCCCAATCAATTTCTAACAACATAGGGTAAGGACAACTATCATCAACTATCTCAATTACCTTGAAGTTTGCAAACGTCCTCACTCTGTCAATGTCTATGGGGACATGTTCCAATATTCCAAAGGGGTTGACAACTTGCTGATTAGCCATCCTATGTATGATAGGGGAATAGATCAACTTAGGTTTTCCCATCAGTGCCCAGGTTTGCTCGTCATGACATTGAGCTCCAACCCTAAGTCGAGGACCACGTAGTCTATATCATACTCTCCAAGATGAGAATTCAAGTGTAGTTCCTTGTTTTTCCTCCTCTTCTTGGATAGTTTATGTACTACTTTATTCAATAAATGATCTACCCTTCCTATCTCATAGTTTCTGACCAAATTTTGCAGCTCTTGCATGGCTCTCTCATCTTTAATTAGATCTATAAACGTATACAAGAAACTGACAAGTTTACTTTCCTCTTTTCCATCTCTGAGCGAAGAAGACTAATCAAATGCCAGAGGCATTCTACATTCTCTTACTTCTGGTCATGTATTCAATGAAGAACCTTGGTCTTCCCTTAATTCTCTTCTTTCCTCCTCTAACATTTGTTTTTCTTTCTTTGCATCAAAAGTTTGTGTCTTCTTTGCATATTTCCTGACTCTTGATTCTTCTATAGTCTTTGCTTGGATAATTCTGTCTTATCCTGTAACAACGCCTCCTCAAGTGATAAGAGCCACTCTAGGGTCTGCTCCATGAGGTTCTTCTTTTATTAATTGTATTTGCAAGTTCTGTTGAGGTCCCCGTCTCTCCTGAAGTTTAGCCAGCAATGCTGGACATTCCTCGATAACATGCTCGAAGGAATTGCAATAGCTGCAAGTGGTACAAGGGTTCTGAAAGTCCCTTTACAAGTGTCCTAGCTATGCACAGTTATAACGGATTATCTGTCCTTGACCTCGACCCATACCTCCTCCTCTTCCTCTTCCTCATTATTCACCATGAGGGTTGAAGTTTCCTCTCCCAGGGGAATTATACTGCGTAGTGTTTCCTTCTTGTTGCACTCTACCTTGAATTTTGTATATATCCCTTGAACTTTCATGAATGAGGTCGTAAGCCCTAAAATTCCTATCATCATGCCCCATGGACTTACAGAATCTGCAATACAAATTTGTGGGTGTCTGAACATATTTTTTCATGTAATAGCATTCACCAGGGCGATGTCTATTTCTACATACTTCACACCAGGGTAGGGTAACTTGCTTCAAGGGGCTTGGAGCTTAAGAGGCAAAGTATTCATGGAATAGGGGACAATATTCCTTGTCATGGCCTTCTGATTTGCATCTGACACACCAGATATCTTCCCTTTTGTCTTTTCCCTTGTCTTTCTTCATATCTTTGACCTGCAGAGACAAACTAGTTAGTTGACTCAATATTTGACTCATACCTGAACTGGATTCTCCCATAGGGGTTGATTCTAGCTTCATGGAAATCTCCAGTGCCTTAGACTGCGAAGAAATCTTCTGTTGCATCAGAGGAACTTTGATGTGTGGTAAGAGAGAAGCAATGAACCATTACTTGTTTTGCTCATCTAGGATCTGGAAACTCAAGTGGTCTGTAAGGTTTTAAACCTCTGATCAAACTACCATACCAATTCAACCATTCTTTTCTTAATTTATTTTAGTTATGTAATGCACTGTGACTCCGACTTGGGTTTCTTGAACTCAGCAATCAACACGTTCTTGATCTCATTCAACGGTTTAGGATGGGAAATTCCCTTAACAAACTTTATGTACCATCTCAGGGTGTGGTCTCTTAGGGTAGTACTAAACTGATCTCGTTTGACAGCTTCCTCGGTGATGTTCTTAATGCTCCATATGGCTTCGCAGAGAAACCAGTGCTGATCAGGATCTTCAAATCCATCTACTTTGAAGGTGGGTAACCTCATCTCATCTGCCATACATCTTCCCAGTTTTCCTGACTGAGTAGGTGTTGGGATACTAGTGATAGTGCTCTAAATGGTCAAGTGACTCTAATTACTCTAATTTCTTAATGTTTTCGAATCAACAAGAGGAGTAATAGTACTTACTTCAACAATCTACGCAGTTCCTAAAGCTTTTGGCTCTTCCTGGCAAAGTTCTTTAGATTTCCCTTCCTCTGTCCCAACAGACACTGAATTCTCCTCGTTCGTTAGATTTTTCCCTTCTCCAATATAGAAACCCTCATCCTCGTAGTTCTACATAAATAGGTTTGCAAGAGGAACTTCTATGAACACTCTCCCACTACGCGTATGTCCAGCCTCTGTGTCATTGTCACTGCCTGAGTTCTTGAACATTATCTCTTCAATCCAACACACGCTGGTCATTGATCTAAGATCCTCCAGGATATCTCATGAATGTTAGATCAAGCATAGTGGAAGAATAGTGTAAGAATGAAATGTTAACTGGAAACAAGCAGTCACTATCATTTTATGATTTATTCACTAGGTAAACCTCCAGAGGAATTGAACTACTTCAAAGTTCTAGTAACCCGGATTCCTGGAGTGTTGAAGCTCTGAAAGAAGATCTAACCATACATTAAGGAGGAATATCCATGGTCGATATCCAAAAGTGTAAGTAAATGTGCATGAATATTAACTCAGTGAAGGCAACACGCAATGATATGGACCATTGAAGTTTATGGACACACGTCAACTTAAGATTAAAGTGCACAGTGGCCAAGTGTTAAAGATCTACTATGTTGAAAGAGAACGAACTGTATATCTCAACTCATGATTAAATTTTGATCGTCGATTTTGTTGAAGCCTCTGGATAATCCAGGATTGTCAATTCAACTGAAGATTAAAATCGATCGTTCGATATACTAGTGAATAGAGTATACACAATTCAGAAAAATTTACTCCATAAGGCTACAAGGTTTGCAAAGTCCAAAAATTTCGAATACCTAGAGAATCAGAGCTCCTGTTGGCCTAAGTCTAACAGTCCTAGATCTTGGTCATGTGAAGGTTCTTAAAAACAACTTGAGGGCTAAGTTCAATAACTACATGCCAAAAATGAGTTAATCCATTGGTTCTTAGCCGAAGGGAATATGACAAATATGTTAACAAAGAGTACTCATATTTAGTTCGAGGAAGTTTACTTCAGGAAGTATTACTCTGATAAAATGCAAGAAGGCCGAAGTCCGAAGGTCTTGGCTCCAACATTGGTCTCATTATAGAGGAATAAGGGTGAAAGAAGGACGTTATGAACACCACTTAAAATGGATAAGCTCGTGGTTTTGAGCCCATTGTCATTTGACATTGGGTTGAAGGAATTGCCTCATACATATTTCATTTCTGCAAATAGCTTAAGGTATGTAGAGTAATTCAACAAAGAATTAACACCATAACAATACAGAGAATCATTAAAAGCTCGAATATAATTTGTTGGCAAACTAAGGACATAGAAAAAGCATGAGAACAATATAATGAGTCGATCCATATATGTGATCAACTCATGAGGACAAAGTTCGAATCAAGATTAGTTAGTTAAATGAAGAGGTACAATGGTTCATGTCAAAAAGACACATTGGTTCAATCCTATACCATTTGAAATAGTATATAAACCAAAAGTGGTGGTGAATCTAAGGGTTTCTTTATATGTGTGTGTGTGTGTGTGTGTGTGTGTGTGGAAGTTCATTCTATCAGGTTGGTGCATGTTTACAATATTAGTCTTGTTATGAGGGTTGGATTCCTTACATCTCAGTTGGATATGAGATCAACAAGTTGGGTCTTTTTATGCGGGTTGGATTCCTCATTTCTTAATTGAATCTGAGAACTACAAGTTGGGTCTTGTATCATAGAGTTGGATCTCTCATATTCAGTTGAAGTTGAAGATATTAAAATATTGACTTATTTGTATTCATTCAAGTTAAATAAATAAAAGAAAGATATTTTGTCTACTTCATACAGTTTGTGTTACACATGTTTGTGAATAATTAATTGAGCTACATATATCTTATTTAGTTAATTTAGTTAATCTATGAAAGTGTGAAAAATAGTCAAAAGTTTCAGACACTGATTCACGCCCCNGAGAAGGTGCCTTCAACATAGTTTAAATACTGGAAGGTAGATTCTGAAGAAATGGGTGGACAAATGGATCTCTCCACAAATGAAGCTCCCTTATTTGATGGAACAAAATACTCTTCATGGAGGGAAGGAATGAAATGATATATAAATTCAATAGGATCTGGTCTTTGGGATTCAATAGTATCTAAACCTTGGTACTCAACTACCTCAAAGAACAAAACCAAATCTGCAAAAGAAGCAAAGAAAAATAATTCAATAGCATTAAAGGAAATCCAAAATGGATTGTCAAACTAATTCAAAGAAAATATGGGACACCACATCTCTTCTAAAGTGATATGACTCCAACTAGAGAATTCTTATCAAAATAAAGAACAAAACAAAGAAATGGAGAATTCCAATCAATATATAGAACAAAACAAATAAACAGAGAAATCCAATCATATTAAAGAAGAAAACTCAGAAATGGAGAAATCAAATCAGAATGAAGAACAAAATACAGATAAAGAGAATACTGATCAGAATAAAGAACAGAATATAGAACAGAAAAATACCATCAAAGAATTGATGTAAACCCCATTCGTCATCAAAGAAGACTACTACATCAAGGAATTGATGAATACCTCAGTATTCGCTAAAGAAAAAATATCATATTTTAAGAATGATGTTATAACTACATTTGAAGTGATTAGTATGGAACTAACAAATGATCTATATATTGAAGTTACTAAGGATGTTCTTGACCAACTTGAATACACAGTTATGTGCACTTTTGAAGAGTTAGAGAAACTTCAAAACAAAGATATGTTTCTACTACAATAGTTATATCAATCCAACCATGAAGAGCATGAACAAAAGATTCAAATAGAAGACAAAGAAGAATAAATCAAAAGATTGAAGACCGAAGTTGCTAGTCTAACAGAAGAAATGGAAGAATTAAAGACACGTGGCAATAAAAGAAAAGAATTACTATAAGAGACAAAAGAAATGGTCATCTCTCTAAAAAATCAAATTGAAGAAACTAAGAAAAATGGAGAAGCCCAGAAGATCCAATTAACTAAAAAGGAAGAATCATTCCACAGGTTGGATTTGGAAGCCATCAACCTCAAAAGGATTTAACTAGAAAACAAGGAAGAAATCAAAATATTGAGGAATAAAGTTGTTGATATAATAAAATATATAGAATAATTAGGAACATATGACAAAACTAATAACTACACATAAGTCTTGGATGATACAGAAGAAATAGTCATCGATCTAAAGACTTAACTTGAAGGAGCTAAGGAAAAAGAAGAAGCCTTGAAGATTCAGTTGACTAAAAAGGAAGAAACATGTCACATGTTGGAAATGGAAGTTATCAACCTCAAAAAGAAGAATGAAAAGACAAAAGCAACTGTCAAATTCTAGAATAGATCATCTATCCTAGATAGGATCTAGAACAGTCAAACACCAACTGATGACCAATCTGGTCTTGGATACAATAAGAAAGAAGAAGGTGAAAAATGAAGCACCATTAAAAAACATGATAAAGGATCATACTCCTCAAAAGAAAAATGTACAGTCACAAACCTAAAAAAAACCATGAATGTTGTCAAGGAAGGAAGTTATAAAAGTAAAAAACAAGAAAAATATCAAAATACATAATTCTCATGTCACAACAAACTCAAGTATGGAAACACCTTCAATGGTTATTGCTTTTCTTGTAATAAATTTTGTCACAAAGCATTGGAATGAAAGAGTCCTGAAAATATAAATTCAAGAAGGTCCAATAACTCAATGAGATGTTG
>SNQJ01S0017235.1:71476-156350 GCA_010110895.2 Picea sitchensis
TCGATGTTGTATCAAATCTCATCCCCATAGTTTATAAAAGTACATATTTCGTATGTATAAAAGTAAATATCTTCTTTTTAAAATTACATCTTTGGTATGAATAATTTATGTTGTCTAGGAACCTTTAATTTCATAAATTTCAATTTCTTCTCTCTAAGAGCCCTTGTTTTAAGGAAAGCTAATTCGAGAATGCTGGTTTTTTGGTGCTTTTCTCCACAAAACTATGTAACTACGGGAATGCTAAATTTTTTTGACACGAGGCCCTTAAAATTGAAATAGTGCCCAAGTCTGATTGTCAATTTTTATATCGCGAAACTATCGATGATTTGTTTCAAGCCACAGAACAAGAAAAGCCCAATTTTCAGCACCACATCTCGAGAACCCGCCATCCAAAAATTGACAAAGTATGGTATGAGGGATCCATGCATGCTCTTTAAAATATCATCCCCATACTATATAAAACTACATATTTCGTATGTATAAAAATAAATATCTACTTTGTAAAGTAACATATTTTGTATGTATAAATTATGCATATTTTTCCCCGCCTCGTCATTTTCAAAATTACATATGCGGTAAATCACTCACTCAAATTTCACATATCATATTTCACACACACACACACACACACACACACACACACACACACATATATATATATATATATGTATGTTTCTTTAAATTTACAGGAATATGTAAGACGTTTTATTATTTTTTCTATATAAATGTCATAAAATTGTGTTTACTTTATCTTTACCACCTGTCCTTACTACTTGCCACGAAGGCCCTTACAATTCAAATAGCACAAACTCCGCTTGTCAATTTGTATATCACAGAACTTTGGGTATTCATTTTAGGCCACGGAACAGCAGAGGCCCATATTTCAGTCCACCAGCCCAAGAACTTGCGATGCAAAAACTATATATGTTTCTTTAAATTTACAGGAATATGCAAGACGTTTTATTATTTTTTCTATATAAATCTCATAAAATTGTGTTCACTAGTTTATCTTTACCACCTGTCCTTACTGCTTTCCACAGAGGCCCTTACAATTAAAATAGTCCAAACTCTTCTTGTCAATTTGTATATCGCCGAACTTTGGGTATTCTTTGTAGGCCATGAAACAACATATGCCCATTTTTCATCCCGCCAGCCCGAGAACCCGTGATGCAAAAACTGGCGAAGTATGGATTCATGGCTCCGTGCATGCTCTATAAAATGCCATCCCCATACTCTATAAAAGTACATCTTTCGTATGTATAAAAGTAAATGTCTTTTTTATAAAATTGCATCTTTGGTATGTATAATTTATGATGTCCAAGAACCTTTAATTTCATAAATTTCAATTTCTTGTGGCCAAGAACCCTTGTTTTAAGAAAACCTATTCCGGGAATGCTAGTTTTTTTTGTGCTCTTCTCCATGAACTTATGTAACAGACGTTACTGCTATTTTTTTTGTTTTTTGTCCACGAGCGTATGTAAAACATATGTAAAGAATACTATTTCGGGAATGCTAAATTTTTTTGACATGATGCCCTTAAAATTCTAATAGTTTGGAAGTCCAATTTTCAGTTTGTATATCGCGAAAATATCGATGCTTTTTGTAGGGCACAAAAGAACATAAGACCAATTTTCAGCCTAACATCCCGAGAACCCGCCATCCAAAATATCGATAAGTATGGCATGAGGGCTTTGCTTTGTAAAATTACATATTTTGTATGTATAAATTATGCTATCCAACAACCTTTCATTTCATAATTTAAATTTCTATTGTGTCGACATGACGTAGCCTTCCTCAAGCCACAGGTCAAAAGGTCACGCACACAGGATCTTTCCTCTTACAATGGCCCAAAGAGCTCTTGGAAATGGCTCCTCTACTTCCCTTTTCGGAAATCTGCACCCACAATTAACTTCAAGAAATTCCCCCTTATACTTCGGGAGATCGGACTTCACACTTTCGCGAATCTAGTGGTCAAGCGCCTTGTCTCTCAATCTCCGAAATCCGAAAACAATCAACACTTGACCTTTTCTCCTCTCTATTTCACCTTTCTCCCTATCGCGATTTTAGGGATTGTGATGTCAAGAAACTCGTCCCCTCGACTCCCGAAACCCGATTTACCGAAACTCTGATGTACTTGCAAGATTAGACCTTTCAATTCCCTTCACTCCGTCGAGACTTCGGACATCGTGATTTCACAAATCCTGGTGCAAAGGTTTTTGGGACTTCACCCCACAAAACCCCGAAATGGTCAACGAAATTTACTCCCTTATCGAGAGTGCGCCACCCGTGCACCCTGCTGATTTTGTGGCCCACACAATCCTTTCATCCCTTCGGGACTTCGCGTTTCATGATTTTACGAGTCCTGTTGCAAATATTACAGGACTTCAATCTACGAAACCCCGAAATAGAAATCCACTTGTAAATCCAACGACCCCTGTTGGCTTGAATCTACGGTTCTACCTCTCCTGAGATTAAACCTTTGGGAATGCTCATCGTAACTCCCCTACTCCTCCATGAGATTTGACAGGTCACGGAACTTCACGAATTCTCCACAGAGAATTCTGGTCATCTGTCTCTTCCTTCACAAGGACTTCTGCAACTTTTTACCAAGTGGTTCTCCCATGGTACTCAGCTGCCTATGGCGCAAACTTGCAACGCCTTCTCTCTATCCACTGCACAACTTCCTATGCTTCCTTCGATGGTTTCGAAGGTTTTATCCTCCCTGAGATTCCTCCAACTCTGAGTCTTGAAGAAGATTCCTGCGTGCACTCCTTGCAGCAATTTCACACACTCTCAAATGTTGAACTTCATTCGAATCTGTGCACTTCCTGCAACAACAGTCTCTCAACAATTTCTCAAGTTCGCAACTCTGAGACTTTACTCGACCTGCGTACCCCTTGCATGACTTTTGTGCCTAGATGGACTTCTAGGGAAATGAGAACAAAAGTTATCTTATCTGAGATTTCATAGACAAACCTTCGAACCCTTTGTCAACGCACTCCTTGTGGACAATTCAACTGCACTCCTTGCAGGAACTCTTGCTCAGATAAAGAAACAATTGAAACTCATTCCTTTGCCCTTTCCTCTCAGATTTCAAACATTCAACAAGAAATCATTCATACATAGCATAAAAGCAATTTCATGACAGAAAGAGTAAAACATTCATGAGCATAACATTCAAAAATGCATACACAGAGAATATTTGAACACCATGAGTCTGAATCAAAGTCTTCTTGTATTAATCCAGAACTTTTGTACATGGAATTCGGCTACACAACTCTCTTCTTATTCTCTTCTATGCTTTATTCTCTCTATTGGCATCCTCCCTTTTACAATACACAATGAGGGTGTCTATATCTCGTTTCCCTCTTTCGCCCTAAAACTTCCTAATCTAGAATTAAATTATATCTACTTGCATTAACTATCTTAAATGCCTTCTACCTACTAAGGATGAGAGTGGATCGCTCAAGGTCCGTTTACATTTTACAAGTGTGCCTCCACTTGATGGCTTCATTAATATTTTAAGAAATTTTCAAAATTTGTGTTGGGCGCTTTTCCAACTATCTTTCGCCTCTGCGCTGGCTCGCTTGAGATGCTCCTGCATCATACTCCCCTTCTTGAAAATTTTCATGGGCTCATGTCCATGAGTTCGCGTATGGTGTGTCCATGCCTCTGGATATCTGCTTCATTCTCCCAACTGGCATCTTCAACTAGATGGCCCTTCCACTTGACCAAATATTCAAAGTATTGCTTTCGCCTGGTCTTCTTGCCGACCCTTTTGTCTAGTATGCGCTCTATCTGCGAATTTTCTGCAACTGGCATCTGTTTTGTCCGCTACACCTCTAGTTGTTCATTTCCCATTCCTACTTCCTTAGATTTATATGGGTATAAATCTAATATATTTAATATCGAAGAAATTCTGATCCCATCGGGTAATTCAATCTCGTAAGAAGTCGCCCCAAATTTCTTCAAGACCTTACATGGTTTGATTTTCTTCATCTTCAGTTTATTGTATGTTCCTCTCGGGAACCTTTCCTTTCTCAAATGTGCCAGAATCAAATCACCAACCTCAAATTGAATTTGTCTCCTGTGTTGGTCTACTCTCCTCTCATATTCATGACTCGAATTCTACAATCGTTCCTTCACCTGGCTGTGAAGTTCCTTCATCGCTTCTGCGAAATCTTCTGCACTAGCACTGCTAGTTGCAATTTGTTTTGAATCTCTGAGCTCAGAAATTCCTCTCGGCTGCATGCCATAGACAATTTGAAATGGAATTTTCCCTGTGCTTCTGTTAACTGAGTCGTTATAAGCAAATTCTGCCTGTGGTAATATGTTGTCCCACTGGATATGGTGTTCTGTCACTAGGCTTCTCAGCAAGTCTCCCAGACTTCTGTTCACCACTTCTGTCTATCCATCCGTCTGAGGATGATAAGTTGAACTAAATGATAAGTTAGTTCCTAGATTCTTCCATAAGGTCCTCCAAAAGTGTCCTACGAACTTAGTGTCTCGATCTGAAACTATACTCCTTGGTAAACGGTGAAGTCGAATGACTTCTTTGAAAACAGATTCGCAATATGAGTTGCGTCACTGGTTTTCTGACATGGAATGAAGTGTGCCATCTTGGAAAATCTATCCACCACCAAAAATATTGAGTCAAACCCTCTTTGTGTTCTTGGCAACCCCAATATGAAATCCATGCTGACTGCATCCCATGACCTCTCAGGTATGGGTAATGGTTGATAAAACCCTGCATTCTGTTTCTTTCCCTTCGAATGCTGGCAAATTTTGCATCTGTCTATGAATCTCTTGATGTCTGCTCGCATTCCCGACCAAAAATATGACTCATTCAACTTTGTGAACATCTTTTCATGACCTAAATGTCCGGCCTATCCTCCGCTATGTTTCTCCTTCAACAAATTCTCCCTCATGGATCATTTTGGAATACAGAGTTGATTACCTTTAAACAATAATCCTTCCTAGATCATGTATTCTGCCCATTGGCTTCTATCTCTGAGAATTGGATTCTCAGTTGCTTCGTACGGCTCCTTAAAATATGGATCATCCCTGTACATGTCCCTAAGATCATCAAAACCCAGTGTTTTGACTCTAAACTCCTACAATAGCAAACACTTCCTGCTCAAAGCATCATCAACTTTGTTAGCAATACCAGAAATATGTTTAATCACAAAAGTGAATTGTTTCATATATTCTACCCATTTTACATGTCTTTGATTCAACTTTTCTTGTTGAGTCACAAATTGTAGTGCATGATTGTCATTGTATAAGACAAACTCCTTGGGAATCAAGTAATGTCTCCATTTCTTCAATGCATGTATAATAGCATAAAATTACTTATCATAAGTGGAGTATTTCACTTTCACTTCATTCAGCTTCTTGCTGAAGTATGCTATAGACCTGTCTTCTTGAATCAAGACTGCCCCTATTGCAAACCCACTTGCATTGCATTTCACTTGAAATGTCTTTTGGAAATCAGGCAACACCAGAATTGGTTGTTCTGTGATCTTCCTTTTCAACAGATTAAAAATCTTCTCAGCTTCTTCTATCCAGTGAAAAGATTTATGTCTCTTCTTCACTGTGTCATACATCGGTGCACTAATTCCACTGAAATTCCTAATGAATTTTTGGTAGAAACTAGCCAATCCATGAAAAATTCTCACCTCAAAGATATTCCTTGGTGATGGCCAATTCTTGAGTACCTCCACTTTATCTGGATCCATCCTCAACTTATCTGTAGAAATAACAAAACCCAAATAAATGAGCTCTGTCTTCATGAATGAGTATTTCTTCATGTTTATCAGTAGCTTCTCTTGCTATAACCTATGCATCACTATAGCCAAATGTTTCAGATGCTCAGCTTATGTTTTACTAAAAATCAATATATCATCAAGATATACGATAACAAATTTTAAGATGAAATCCTTGAGGACTTCATTCATCAATCTCATGAAAATACTTGGCATGTTTGTTAATCCAAACGACATAACAAGCCACCCATACAACCCCTCATTAGTCTTGAAGGTTGTCTTCCATTCATCACCTTCTCTCATGCGGATTTGATGATAACCGCTTTTCAAATCAGTCTTCAAAAAATATTTTGCTCCACTCAAGCAATCCATCAGATCATCCATCCTTGGCAATGGAAATTTGTACCTGATGGTTATCTTGTTAATCGCCCTCGAGTCAGTACACATCCTACAGCCTCCATCTTTCTTTGGACTGAGTACTATCGGAACAACACACAGACTCAAGCTTTCTCTGACCAAACCTTTGTCCAACAAATCCTGGACTTGTCTTTTGACCTCTTCATTCTCCTGTGGCGTCAATCTGTACACAACTTTGTTTGGTAAACTATCTCCTAGTATGAGATCAATATGATGACTCACACTTCTAATCAGTGGCAATGAACGAGGTAGTTCGTCCACTACTATGTCAGTGAACTCTTCCATCACTTCATGAACCTCTTCTGGTAAATCATCTACCCTTGTGCTGGTTAAAACAATCTTTGGCTTCCTGACCACAATGAATTGTGGTTCCTCCTTCTTCTTAACCTCTGTAAGAAGTTCCTTCCCGCTCATGAGAAGTACGGTGTTACTTACTTCAGGTTTCACCTCCTTATATTTTATTGGAAGCAACATGTGAGTTCTCCCATTCTTCTCTAGGGTGTATGTGTTCATTCTCCCATCATGAATCACATTCCTGTCATATTGCCATGGTCTACCCAGCAATAGATTACAAACATCCATGGGAATAACATCATAGAGTATCTTATCATTATATCCTCCTATCTTAAATTCAACTAAACACTATTTAATGACAGTTGCCTGATGTCCTTTTTGTAGCCATGAAACTCTATATGGGCTTAGATGATCAATCATCTCTATCTCTAGCATTTCTACCATCTCTATAGAAATGAGATTATTTGTGCTACCGTTGTCCACAATGACCTTTCATACTCTGTCCTTGGTCTTACAAGTAGTCCAAAAAAGTCTATTTCTTTGGACTGAACTCTCCACCTCTTTCTCTGGTGTCAAAAGATATTTTCGCATCATTAGTGATCTTCCGCCTTCAGCATCTTCTGCCTTAATATTCTGCATCTGTGCTTCGGCGATTTGAGTCTATACACTCTCTTTATTTTTATCTAGACACTCGTAATACTTGTGCCCATTCTTTCCACATGTGAAGCATGTTATTACTCCACCTCTTCCTCTTCCTCTACCTCTAGTACGAGGAAGAATATTATTATCAGCATAATCTCCTCTCTGTTCGGTATGCTGCCCTCTCTGTTCATCATATTTCCCTCACTATGAGCTTACACCTCTCTCAGTTCGAGTTTGAGGTTCCTTCCAGTATTCCTTGGGTTTTTTATTTTTATCCTGGGCAATTGATTTGCCTTTGGGCTGACTTCTGCCTCGGCTTCTTTGACCCTGCTTTTGGCTTAGCTTCTCTTCCGCCTTCAGATCCATTTGATAAGAATCTTCCACTGTTTAGATGGTTACCATGCTCATCTCATCCTGAATATCGTATCTCGGGCCATTCATGTATCTGGAAAATTTTTCATCATCGCTTTCTCGATGACCTGCCCTGATGTTCAACCTGTAGAATTCTTCACTATATTCCTTCACTGTCATAAGCTTCTATCTCAAGTTTTGCATCCTTCAAAACACAGTAATCTAGTAATCTCTGGGGATGAATTTCGCCTTCATCTTTGCGATCATTTTGTCCCAGCTCTTGATCTTATGCTTGGCTTTGCAGCATCTGTCATCTTGTAGCTTATCTCACCACAATGTTACATGTCCCTTTAATATCATGATAGCATGTTTGACCTTCTTGTCCTCTTCGACATATTCATAGTCAAAATATGGGTCCAAAGCTCTAATCCAGTCTAGAATCTCCTCTGCATCCAGATTTCCCTCATAAACTGGAATGTCCATTTTTTCTCTTGCACCCATTCTTGCAATATCCCTAATCAAGCATTCATTTGCCACATCTTCAACTACAACTTCTTCCCCTTCATGTTCAGCTTCAATTTCACTTTCAGAATCACTAAGATCCCCAACACTGATTGTACACCTCTGTGTTATCTCCATGTCTTCAATTCTGGTGCGTAGGTCACGCATCTCTCTCTCCATGGCTGGATCAGGCATCTGCCCACCCCTTATTCTCGGCATTTCCCTCTCCGCTGGTGGATCAGGTGTTTTCTTGTCCCTTCTCTTCGGTGGCATAGTGAATTCTCCTTTTTCCTTGATACAGAAAGAAAAGAAACCTTTCCGGGATCTGATACCAAACCTGACGCAACCTTCCTCAACCCACAAGTCAGAAGGTCATGTACATAGGATCTTTCCTCTTACACTGGCCCGAAGAGCTCTAAGAAATGGCTCCTCTATTTCCCTTTTGGGAAATCTGCACCCACAATTAACTTCAATAAATTCCCCCTTATACTTCAGGAGATCGAACTTCGCACTTTCGTGAATATGGCGGTCAAGCACCTTGTCTCTCAATCTCCAAAATATGAAAACAATCAACACTTGACCCCTTCTCCTCTCTATTTCACCTTTCTCCCTATCTTGATTTCGGGGGTTTCAATGTGAAGCAACTCATCCCCTCAACTCCCGAAACTCGATTTACCGAAATTCTGATGCGCTCACAAGATTTGACCTTTCAATGCCCTTCACTCCATCGGGACTTCGGACTTCGCGATTTTGCGAATCTTGGTGCAAAGGTTTTCGGGACTTCACCCCACAAAACCCCGAAATGGTCAATGGAATTTAATCCCTTGTCGAGAGTGCACCACCTGTCCACCCTGCTAATTCTGTGGCCCACACAATCCTTTTGTCCCTTCCGAAGTTCGCATTTCGTGATTTCATGAGTCCTGTTGTAAATATTACGAGACTTCAATCTACGAAACCCCAAAATAGAGATCCACTTGTAAATCCAACGCCCCTTGTTGGCTTGAATCTACGGTTTTGCCTCTCCTGAGCTTAAACCTTTGGGAATTCTCGTCGTAACTCCCTTTCTTCTCCGTGAGATCTGACAACTCACAGGACTTCGTGAATTCACTACAGAGAATTTCGGTCGTCCGTCTCTTTCCTTCACAAGGACTTCTGCAACTTTTTAATAAGTGGTTCTCCCATGGTACTCAGCTGCCTGTGACATAAAACTTGCAATGCCTTCTCTCTATCCATTGCACAACTTCCTGTGCTTCCTTCGACGGTTTCAAAGGTTTTATCCTTCCTGAGCTTCCTCCAACTCTCAGTCTTGAAGAAGATTCTGGCACGCACTCCTTGCGGCAATTTCACACACTCTCAAGTGTTGAACTTCATTCGACTCTGTGCACTTCCTGCAACAATAGTCTCTCAACAATTTCTCAGGTTCGCAACTCTGAGAATTTACTCGGCCTGCACACCCCTTGCACGGCTTCTGTGCCTAGCTGCACTTACGAGGAAATGAGAACAAAAGATATCTTATCTGAGCTTTCAGAGACAAACCTCTGAACCCTTTGTCAATGCACTCCTTGTGGACAATTCAACTGCACTCCTTGCAGGAACTCTTGCTCAGATAGATAAACAATTGAAACTCATTCCTTTACCCTTTCCTCTCAAATTTCAAACATTCAACAAGAAATCATTCATACATAGCATAAAAGCAATTTCATGACAGAAAGAGTAAAACATTCATGAGCATAACATTCAAAAATGCATACACAGAGAATATTTGAACACCATGAGTCTGAATCAAAGTCTTCTTGTATTAATGTAGAACTTTTGTACATGGAATTCAACTACACAACTCTCTTCTTCTTCTCTTCTATGCTCTATGCTCTCTATTGGCATCCTCCCTTTTACAATACACAATGAGGGTGTCTATATCCTGTTTCCCTCTTTCTCTCTAAAACTGTCTAATCTAGAATTAAATTCTATCTACTTGCATTAACTATCTTAAATGCATTGTACCTACTAAGGATGAGAGCGGATCCCTCAAGGTCCATTTACATTTTACAAGTGTGCCTCCACTTGATGGCTTCATTAATATTTTAAGGCATTTTCAAAATTTGTGTTGGGCGCCTTTCCAGCTGTCTTTCACCTCCATGTTGGCTCGCTTGAGATGCTCCTGCATCATGATGGTCACTTCTTTTAAAGAAAACTAAGACGAGAATGCTAATTTTTTTATGTTTTTTGTCAGAAAACCTATGTAGGAGACATTACCACTATTTTTTCCACTTTTTCCCCATGAACCCATGTACTTCAACTTCCTGCCCATGTGTTTGTACTCCGTTGCATTTATTCCCTTTCCCGCAGATGGAGTGCTAGTAGAGAACACACGTTGAGCAGAGTAGCCAGGAGCGATCCTCCGTGGCAACGACCAAGTGAGGACCACGTGCCAGTCTCTCCCACCTACCTCATGAATTTAAGTTCAACTTACTCGAGGCAGGCTGCCATTACTCTCAATTCACCCTTCTCTACCTTCGCATCCTTTCGATAGACCAACCCTTGATTGACCTTTACTTTGCACCTGTAGCCATTTATGGAACCTCACCAGCTCCCTAGCCTATTTCAATTGCTCTAGCAGCTCCAAATGGGTCATTCTTTCCTGTTTTTTCTTCTGAGAGCTCGGCCTCCTGCCCAGTGTTTCCCTTCTCTGCTTTTGTCCTCTCATTCTCTATTCCTGACGCATTTTCTCTCTCCCACTATCCCGTTGATTCCCCATCTACAAGGGAAGTTGAAATGTGGATCAACCTGGTAGCCAAATTGACCCCACTTGGTCCTCCATCCCCTGCCTGCTCCCTCCCTATTATCCTACTCCTCATAGGCCACCTCGTCCTCCTCCCTGGCACAATCAACTCACATTATCATTTCTCTCATGCCCTTTGCTGTGTCCCTTGCCAACAGAATGGAGCAGTTGAACTGCTGAGGGGCTTCACTGGACTACAACCTAGGACCTTTAGAATATTCAACCTCTATTTCACACCTAGGCCCTTTGGCTCCTCCCAACTCTCCAACCACCCAGTCACTTTAGGACCATCCTCACGATGCCAAATTTTAGATGGATTGTCCGAAAGCCAGTCAAAATACACGACGACAACCCCAATATCGAGTTGATTTCAACACCGACCCAGAATGCGAGTTTCAAATAGGCCTTGTACTAGTTCAAAGCCTGGTAGTTGACCTGCGTCTGGATATGGAAGACCTCCAGTTCTGCCTAGAGACCTTGGATGACAAAGACTCTCAACTCCTGCAGTTGCTCTCTGCGTTATAGGGTGATCATCACCTCCCAGCAGAGGCAACCCAAGCAGCAACAGCCCAACCAACAACAACATCGACACCAATGTTGGCACTAGAAACTTTGGTTCATGCAAAGGCACAACTGTGAGGAGAAGAGGCTTTTGTCATGGCCAGAGGATGTCCAGAAGGAAGAGCATGTGCCATCACGAATAGAGGACGCCATGCAAATGGACTAGACACCAGTAGAGGAGGAGCCGCCTCCTCCTGGGGACATGACATTTGGTGTGTTCTGCATGGCCGCGTCACCGCACTACAACCCATACCAGTGATCTATCTGTTGTTTTTGTCTCTTGTTTTTTCATGTGCATGGCGACCTTTCATGCATTTGTCCATGGTCATTATAGCTATGTTGTATACACTTTCCACAATTATAACGACCACCATTAGGGGCCAGAATTTTGAACTCTTTTTGCATCAGTAATAGTCTACACTTCAGTTATGAAGCAGTTTGGTTGGCTGAGTTGGATTCCCCTCAGGGTAGCTCAGTATTTAGAACTTGAAACCATGGAAATTCTCTGTAGTCCTTCATTTTGACAGAATTTTATACAATCTTACTTATAAAAAAAAAATATCGAATAAAATTTAAATAATTGTGTATACTATTGATTAAGTAAAAAATGTTATATTATTATATAAATCACTATAAATCTTCGTACAATGTTATAATATTCTATAAATTACTCAGTATCATGTATATGATGGAATTGTTGGGTGCAAAATGTATATCAAAAAAGTGTTTGGTGTAAAATGTATATCATGGAACACGCTAGACATGAAAAGTGTGAACCCACGACTCCGCCAATCCGTGACTCCGTAATTGTTCGGTGCATAATGTATCAAGTGTTATAGCATTATATAAATTACTATAAATCTTCGTACAATGTTATAATATTCTATAAATGACTTAGTATCATGTATATGCCAAAATTCTTGGGTGAAAAATGTATATGACGGAAGTGTTGGGTGAAAAATGTATTTCACAGAACATGCTGGCTATAAAAATTGAAAAATGTGAACCTATGACTCCGCAAACCCACCACTTCGTAATTGTTGTGTTACATTGGCTATGTATTAAATATTTTATTTACTATCAAACTTAGATCCTAGGAACCTTCGTTCATGTACGAGACATTAATAATTTTTGATAAATTTCAAATAAAACTAATTTGGGAATACTAAATTCTACATGAATACCACATGTACTGCAACTTGCAAGCCACACATTTACTCCCATTCTAGCCCGACAGGGACTACATTGTCATACAACACTTGTTTATTAAAATTAATTAAAACTCTTATGATGAATTCTTGTCTAATGAAAAACATAGTTTTTATGTTTTTACGTTATTTTATTAAAAAAATACGAATATAATATCCTTTTTCACATCTACCAAAAACCAAACCAAATTGCTTAAGTCTTTTAAATTTTCCATAAAAATGATTTATGATGAATAACCATAAAAAAAACAAAGTCTTTAATAATATATTTAATGAAATATATGATAGTTTTATAAATAAATAAATAAAAATACTAAAATTGCTTTGAGCCTTTTAAATTTTCCATAAAAATGATTTATTATCAATAGAAATTAAAAAAAAAAACTTCTAATAATATCTTTAATAAAATCTATCATAATTTTATCCAATAAACAACTTAAAAAAAAAACTTATGCCAATTTAAAATATATAAATTGCTTGAAGTCTTTGTAACTTTTCCGTTAAAAATGATGTACAATCAATAATTATAATAACATCTATATCTTCTCATAATTTCTTACATAACATATGAATAAAATCTATGATAACCTTATGTAAGAAAGGAACAAAATATTTATGATGCATAAAGTAAAAATTATACACAATGCTTTGACATAGTTTAGCACCATCTATTGAATCCTCCGAAAAAAATTCTAACCTCCAACTATTGTACTTTCTTAGAAAGTGTATTTTATTTTGAATTCAACTCTTATAACATTTCTGAAATAAATTTGATGAAATAGTAGATAAAAAAAAATTAATTTGCGTTTATTAAAGGCTATAAGACAATAGTATCAATTCATATTTGTATTCTCTTCCATTTGATGCTTAAATACATATCACCAAAAACCTAAAATTGTTGGACTCTTTCTCCCAAGAAAATTTCAATTCAATGCCATCATTTCTACATAGTTTATTTAACCAAGACCCAAACCTACTTTGAACTTTAAATAATGATTATTATAAATAAAATGAATACCCGTAGCCAATAGTGAACTTAGTTGGGCCTTTTTTGAACAGATTAAAGAAACCCCAATAGAGAGTTTTATTTTTCAAAATTTCCGCCACTTATATTGGAGGTTTATGTTTTACACACATTCTACACTCTTGGAACAAAGAACACATATTTTCCAAAAAGACCTGAAAAGTAGGAACCTTCTTATCGTAAAATAGTTGAGCATTAGAAGCCAACAAGATGCCCCATAAAATAAGGCACACGATTTCTATTTTAATTCGTTTATGACAAAACATGCTTTTATACTATCTTCTGCATACTATCTTCCACATATTTCCCAACCCAAACATTTGAAATTTGTGTCCATTATTCAACTTTCTTCTAGAGTTGTTTAGCATAAGGACAATGAATAATTAGATGAGTGATAGTTTCAATGTATTTCCTACATAATAAATAGATAGTACATCCCTACATACACCTCCATTTCATAAGTTCCCAAAGTGAAAACTCTATTTATTAGTGCTTGTGAAAGGACTACATTCATATTTTTGGGGGTCTCGAACTTCCATATCTTTTACCACCACAAGAACCCTTATTGAAACTCGAGAGAAGGTAAAACTTTGTAGCTTTGGATAATTGTAATGTACCTCAAAAATCACCATAAAAAAATTAATTATTTGTACATTTATCCTTGAGAAATTTCGAGATCTCAAGCAAGTAAGTTTTCTATTAGAAGACTTCAGTCTGAAGGTTTGTTAGAGTCCTTACTGTCATCGAATGTCCTTACCATTCAACTTAAGTTTTCTAATCGACGATATAATGAGTATTTACTCATCACTTCAATGTTTAATTAAGAACCTAAAATTTATAATTACTCTTATCTTCTAGTACCTATAACACTACCACAGTCTTAACAATACAAGCAACTTTGGGGTTTTTATGACCAAAACCCTACATAAAACAAATATTACCCTATGTCTGCAATACAATCGACTAGTAATACAGTCTGATACTCCCATACCTCTATCCAGGATGAAGATTCTCCAACATTCTTTTACCAATCCATTCATTACATTAATAGAGTTGTTTCCCATAACAATATGTTTCTTCTAAGTTCCTACAGCTTTGTGAACAAACAGAGGTCAATCAGGTTTTGGTGATCACAAGTGTCGAACGAAATAAAGGACCCTGTTGTTTGCCGAAATCTGAAATAGGAAACGACTGTGGGCTAGCATTTCAGGGTTTCGCAAGTACAAGATCCAAACATCAACACAACATTTCTCAAAATTACGACAAGATGCCGAGTACTTCGTAGTTTTGGGGTTCGGGTTTTCGTGAACACAAAAGTCAATCATCTAGACACAACAACTCCTGAAAATACGAAAGGTGCTAGTACTTTAGGAATTCGGAGTTCGAGATTTCACTAGTGCAAGTGCCCAAAGAACCACATATACAATCCTCTGAAATGGGAAAAAAAGGAAGGTGGGTCCCGCACTTTGTGATTTCGGGATTCAGAACTTTGCAAGTTCCGATGTCCAAACCTCGACATACACAAATTTCCAAAATGCGAGAAAGGAAAATGTGAGACCTGCATTTCAGGATTTCGAGGTTCGAGGTTTTGCGGTTTTCATAACCAAACATCCAACATACCATAATTCCCGAATTGCGAAAAAGAAAGGCACTAACATTTCAGGATTTTAGGGTTCAGGATTTCGGGGTTTCCAATGTCAAACAACAGAACACAACAATTCCCGAAATTGTGAAAAGAAAAGAATGTGGAACTAACATTTCAAGATTTCAGGTTCGGAATCCCGCGAATTCAAAAGCCAACATCAACCGCAAACAATTCCCGAAATTGCGAATAGAAAAGAACGTGGAACTAACATTTTGGGATTTCGGGATTCGGGGTTTCAGGGTTTCAAATGTCGAACCACAACACACAACAATTCCCGAATTCCGAAAGGTTAAAGGGTGTGGAACCAACACTTTAGGATTTCGAGTTTCAGGGTTTCGAGGTTTCAAATGTCAAACCACAACACACAACAATCCCCGAATTCTGAAAGCATAAAGACTTAAGAATTTTACATGCATAGAAGGATACAAAAGGATAAAGGTTTTCTGTAAGAGAAAATCTCTAAATTCGTCATAGACCTTGACTAAGGAAAGGGTAGACCATTCTGAAAAGAAACAAGGAAAGTAAAAACCTCCAAAAGGCATTGATTCTCAAGATTGTTTTAGGACCCGAAAAAAAAACAAAAAGGTGTTTCCAAAATTCTTTAACTCCTAACTTTTTTCATTCTATACACATCTTATATATTGTTTGTATATTGTTAGAGCATATTGTTAGATACATAGCATCGGATAAAAACATTCGAATAGAAAGTGGGAAGAAATTGTTACAGATCTGATTTAATCTGATACAATACACCAGATGCAAAAAAGGTCATATAGATAGAGAATGTAACTTCTTCCAGTTCAGATTCAATAGATACATAACATCAAAAGACATAGCCATTCATAATAGAGAGGGGAAAATTAACATATATGAATCTTATCTGCGGGAATACAAAGGGAAAAACCACGTTCCTCTCAACCGTAGAACGGGACAACCAGAGTCACTTGCCCGATTCACCCCCTAGCTTGACCATGAATCCATGAGGGAGAACTTGGAAACTCCTCCTCAGCAATGTCCTTCAATTCCAACAGTTCTCCTCTTGCCTCACACTTACTCAACAGTGTTCATAACAACAAGATAATTCTATTTTAGCAGTCTCCTCTTTCCTCACACTCAATCCTCAGTGTTTATAACAATAAGAGAGCTCAAGAATCCTTTCCCAGCATACTTGGTAGTGTCCTGCCTCCTCACATATGCTATTTATCAATTTTTCCCAGGGCTTTTTCCCTCCTTTGGGGATTTTTGCAGCTTCTTAATCCATGATTTTCAGGGGCTTCCAGTGGCCAAATCTCTGATTTTCCACATCTCATAATCAGTATAGAGGCAGTTCCAACATGTTCCCCACTCATGGAGTCATGGTCAGTTGATTTTTAACATGGTTGTTTCATTTGTCCTCCTGCAGTTGATTTAAATATTCTGTTATGATACAAGTGTCATAGTCAAATAGTTAGTTGAGTCCAAATAGATCTCTGCCCAATAGTCACAGTAATTAAATACAATTATTAAATTTGAAATTCGGAATTGCCATAAATGGCAAAAATTTTCCAGATTCGAATTTGCCAAAAATGGAAATAAATTTCCAGCAGACAAAAACAAAATATTTAATTTTGGGGAATGTCACATCCTTTCCCCCTTCAGTAAAACACTGTCCTCAGTGTTCATTCCTTTCCTGGAATAGGATTGGATGGGATTTCTGCAAATCTCCCTCCAATTCCCAAGTGGCCTCCTCAGGACTAAAGTGCTTCCATTGCACCTTTACCTGAGTGACGACTCTATTCCAAAGTGTTATTTCTCTTTGGTCCAGAATGCGCAGGGGTTCCACCTGGAACTCACCCTCGGGTTCCACCTGCACCAAGTTACAATCAATCATATGAGTAGGGTCATGAATATAATTTTTCAACAAAGAAACATGAAATACATTATGAACTCTTAAATTAGCTGGAAGTGATAGATGATATGCTACGGGTCCAATTTGAGCTAGTATCTCGAAGGGCCCACAAACCTTGGCTGGCATCTTGGCACAGTTCCCCAACTTCGGCGAGGTTATTTGGATTTTGATCTTCAAATAAACATGGTCTCCCACTTGAAATTCCAAGTGTCTTCTTTTCTGATATGCATAACTCTTTTGTCTATCCTATGCTTCTTTCAAGTTCTGTTGTAATTTCTTTATCATGTTCTCCATTTCTTGGAGCATCTCTGGTCCAACCACGAGTCTGCCAGTCGGGTTATCCCAACTAATTGGAGTTGTACACTTTCTGTCGTACAGTATTTCGAAAGGGCTCAACTTAGTCAAAGTTTGGTACCCAGTGTTATATGCAAATTCTACCAAGTGTAGGTAGTCTTCCCACTTTTTCGGCTTTGTTATTACATACATGTAGAGCATATGCTCTATGATTTGATTTGTCCTTTCGGTCTGTCCATCCATTTGTGGATGATAACTCGTACTCAAATTAAAATTAGTATTTATCCCTGCAAACAATTCCTTCCAAAAAGCGGATGTCAATTTTACGTCTCTATCTGAAATCATCATTTTAGGAATACCATGCAGTCTAAAAATTTCTTTCATGAATATTTCAGCAATGTTAATAGCTTTAAAAGTAGACTTTACAGGAATAAAGTGTGCAGACTTACTGAGTTTAACGATTACAACCATGATTGAATCATTCTATTTCTGAGTTTTAGGCAAACCTATTATAAAGTCTAGTGATATGGTCTCCCATTTCCATTCTGGTACTGGTAATGGCTATAATAGGATGGCTGGATGCTGGTGTTTGGCCTTAACCTGCTAATAATCTTGGCACCTATACAAATACTCTGTTGTTTCACCCTTCATATTAGGCCAATAAAATAGTTTTCTGGGTGTCGCTATTGTTTTCTGGTAACCTTGATGGCCAAAATATGGTTTCTTATGCACTTCGTCTAAAATAGTTTATTTTAGCTCTGTTGAATCTGGTATGTAAAGTCTATTTTTAAATCTTAATAGCCCATGTTTGTCGATACTTATATCTGGTTTATCTGAGTTTTTGATACTATTTTGAAATTCTGCCATTATCTTAGTGTAATTTCCATCGTTGATACCTGTCATCCTTATTCTTTGTTCTAGATCACTTTTTTCCCTGGTGATGTTTATCTCAAATAACCCATGGATTCTGCGGCTTAAAGCATCTGCTACATTATTTTCCTTACCTTTGATATGTCTGACCTCGAAGTCAAATTCGCTCAAGAAGGCTAGCCACCTTGCTTGTCATGCATTAAGGTCTGGTTGGTTAAACAGATATTTCACTCCGCTATTATCCATCAATAGTAAGAATTTTTTGCCCATTATATAGTGTCACCACATTTTTAAGGCATGTATTACTGCTGCCAATTCTAAGTCACGAGTGACATAATTTTGCTCGTGTTCCTTTAATTTCCAGGACTCATAGAAAATCACGTGCCCTTCCTGCATTAGAACACCACCTAGTCCCTCTTTACTTCCATCAATGCATACTGTGAAGTCTTTATTTGGGTCTGCTACCTCTAAAATGGGTGTTGATGTCAATAATTCTTTTAGCTTGTTAAAACTATCTTGATACTTTTGCGACCAGTTAAATTTGGTCCCTTGCTTTTGTAATGACGTGATAGGGTAGGCTATCTTGGAGAACACTTCTATTAATATGCGATAATATCCAGTGATTCCCATGAATGACCAAATATCTGCCACATCCTTATGTACTAGCCATTCCATACTGGCTTTTATCTTTTCCAGGTCTAGGACAATACCTTCCGAGGAAATGACATGTCCTAAATATTGTATTTCTTTTTGATAAAAATCACATTTGTCGAATTTTGCGTATAGTTTTTGTTTCCTTAGTGTTTGCAGAACTATTCGTAAGTGTTCATCATGTTCCTCCTCTGTTTTAGAATAGACCAGAATATCGTCGTTAAATACTACTATGAACTTGTCTAAGTATTGGCTGAAAATGCTATTCATCAAGCACATAAAGGTGGATGGTGCATTAGTGAGTCTGAAAGGTATGACTACAAACTCGTAGTGTCTGTATCTTGTTCAAAAAGTTGTTTTGTTTATGTCTTGGTATTTTATTTTAACTTGATGATATCCGGATCGTAAATCCAATTTTGAGAAAATCTTGGCCCCACCAACTTGATCGAACAGATCATTTATCCTACGTAAAGGGTATTTGTTTTAATGGTAACTTTGTTCAGTTGTCTATAATCGATACATAGTCTTAGAGTACCATCTTTCTTTTTCACAAAGAGCACTAGTGCTCCCCATGGCGAGACACTTGGTCTGATATACTCTTTATCCAACAATTCCTGTAATTGTATTTTTAATTCTGTCAGTTCTGGTAGACTCATTCGATAGGGTGCTTTTGAGATAGGGGTTGATCCAGTAGTAAGTCTATAGAGAAATCTATTTATCTCCTAGGAGGTAATTCTGGTGTCTCATCAACAAACATGTCTCTGAATTCACGTAGGATAACAAGGTCTTCTAACTTGGGCTTATCCTCTTTTTCTAATAGATTCATCACTTGGATGGCGTAAACTTGACATCCCCTTCTAATACGCTTCTTGAGTTGCATCGCTGAAACTTGTTTGACTGATATAGGTTTTGGTATGCCTTGGGATGTTCTAACAGTGCCAAAATTATCTTTATATCTAAGTATCTTTCTATTACAATCTAGTACTGCTTTGTGTTGTTCCAACCAATCCATCCCAATAATCATATCATAAGACCCTAGCGGTAGGATGTTAAGATTGGTCCTTATCTTTTGACCATCTAAGTTGAACTCAAGGTCAAAAATAAAGTTAACTACCTTTCTTTTAGCACATGTTGCTAGTTGTACAAGCCAAGATTTTTCGTTCTTTTGTTTCTTAAGTTTATTCGACTCTACTACATCGGGAGTAATATAACTTAATGTAGCTCCAGGTTCAATTAAAACAAAAATTCGAGCGTCATGGATTTTACCTTTGACTTCTACCACCATGGACTGGTGGTCAGCTTATCGACCATCTATGGCTGCATTTATCCGATGCAGACTTCTGCCCATGTAACCCACTGTCAAGGCTTCCTACAAATTGTGAACAACAGTTATGTTTGTTGTAATTAAATGTGGACAGTTCCTCCTTAGATGAGGCTCTCCACACTCCCAACAATTTAATGGCTCAGGAGAGTTGTCCCCAAACTTCTTCGTTCCCAGATTTACCGGTTTACCGCTACCTTGCATATTTAGATGATTGGAGTGAAAATCCTTCCTTGGGAAACTTTTTGTTGCATTCCGATAAAGTGTTGGCTGGTATCCCTTCTTCCATTGGTTTATTCCATCTTGCTTCTTATCCTTCCAAGTATTGGGAAACTCTACCCATTGTTTATACTGGTCATAGCACATTCGTGCTTTCCTGAATACCTCACTCAAGGATTTGGGGTTGTCAAACTCAATTCTGTCCTTGTAGGACTGTGGTAAACAACTTAAGAATCGTTGGATTTTTACCTTATCCTCCCAGATGTATGGTACGAACCTTGGTAGTTCCAGAAATTTATTTATAAGGTCCTCCATCGTCATTTGTCTGAGTTGTAATTCATAAAATTCTTTCGTCTTCCTTTCATAATAGATTTCATAAAGGTATTGTTTCTTAAAATACTTCTTGAATTCAGACCATTCCAACTGTTTCTCCTTAAGGCCCTTGGCCAATTTCAAGTCCTTCCACCAAATGTTGGCCTTTCCCTTCAGATTGTAGATGGCCATTTTGACCTTCATGTTGCTGGAATAGTTGTAGATTTGGAAGTATTTTTTGATGTCCAACAACCATGCCTCAACTTATTCTCGTGTCCTAGACTCTCCATCAAAAGTAGCTGGTTTAATCATTTTAAATTCTCCTTCAAGGTGGTCTGTTTGTTTTCTTTTTTTGTTTGGCATGGCTTTGTCTTCAATTGAAGGTGTCCCTTTCGACGAACTGTCTCCTTTTTCTATTTTTGCACCAGAATTATTGGAGGCCCTTTTGTTGACCTCTTCCTCAGGGTTATCATCTTTTGGGATTTTCTTGGTTACTATACTACGCAGCAAGACTTCATTTATCTCTTACTGTTCCTGTTGTGCCTTCTTCAATTTTTCATTGTCGACCTTGAAAACCTGTAGTTCAACTACAAGGTTTCTCATTGTTTCCAACAACTCTACGGGTGAGCTTCCATCACTGTTCTGTCTTGGATCTCCAGGAGGTCCTTGTTGCGGATTCTCTTCCACCCTGATTTTTGCACCTTCTTGAGCTGCCATTATTCCACAAAAAATAGAAAAGCTTTCTATTTGTAATCCACAAGATTTGTTAGTTTTTCATAAATCAGAATATATACTAGGCAGTTAATGTGGCCCTGTTCAGGCCCAGTGTTGTAACTTTTGCTCTGATACCATATGTAATGTACCTCAAAAATCACCATAATTTTTTATTTTATTTGTACATTTATCATTGAAAAGTTTCAAGATCTCAAGCAAGTAAGCTTTCTATTACAAGACTTGAGTCTGAAGGTTTGTTAGAGTCCTTACTGTCATCGACTGTCCTTACCATTTAACTTAAGTTTTCTAATTGACGATATAATGAGTATTGACTCATCACTTCAATGTTTAACTAAGATCCTAAAATTTATAATTACTCTCTTATCTGCTAGTACCTATAACACTACCACAGACTTAACAATACAAGAAACTTTAGGATTTTTATGACCAAAACCCCACATAAAAAAAATATTACCCTATGTCTGCAATACAATCAACTACTAATATGGTATGTTACTCCCATACCTCTATCCGTGATGAAGATTCTCCAATGTTCTTTTACTAGTCCATTCATTACATTAATAGAGGTGTTTCCCATAACAATAAGTTTCTTCTAAGTTCCTACATCTTTTTGAAGAAATAGAGGTCAATCGGGTTTCGGTGATCACAAGTGCCGAACAAAATAAAGGACCCTGTTGTTTGCCAAAATATGAAATATGGAATGACTGTGGGTCAACATTTTAGGGTTTCGGGATTCGGGGTTTCGCGAGTACAAGAGACAGACATCAACACACAACATTTCCCGAAATTCCAACAAGATGCCGAGTACTTTGGGGTTTTGGGGTTCGGGTTTTTGTGAACACAAAAGTCAATCATCTACACACAACTACTCCCAAAAATACGAAAGGTGCTAGTACTTTGGGAATTCGGAGTTTGGAATTTCGCGAGTGAAAGTACCCAAACAACCACATATACAATCCTCTGAAATGAGAAAAAAAGGAAGGTGGGTCCCACCCTTCGAGATTTCGGGATTCGGAACTTCATGAGTTCCGGTGTCCAAACCTCGACATACACAAATTTGTGAAATGTGAGCAAGGAAAAGGTGAGACCTGCATTCCGGGATTTTGGGGTTTGGTGTTTTGCGGTTTTCATAGCCAAACATCCAACATACCACAATTCCCAAATTGCCAAAAAGAAAGGCACTAACATTTCGGAATTTCGAGGTTCGGGATTTTGGGGTTTCCAATGTCAAACAACAGAACACAACAATTCCTGAAATTGCGAAAAGAAAAGAATGTGGAACTAACATTTCTGGATTTCAGGTTCGGAATCCCGCGACCTCAAAATCCAACATCAACCCCAAACAATTCCCAAAATTGCGAATAGAAAATAACGTGGAAATAACATTTCTGGATTTCTGGATTCCGGGTTTCGCGGTTTCAAATGTCGAACCACAGCACACAACAATTCCTAAATTCCGAAAGGTGAAAGGGTGTGGAACTAGCACTTCGAGATTTCAGGTTTCGAGGTGTCGAGGTTTCAAATGTCAAACCACAACACACAACAATCCCCAAATTCTTAAAGCATAAAGACTTAAGAATTTTACATGCACAGAAGGATACAAAAGGATAAAAGTTTTTTGTAAGGGAAAATCTCTAAATTCATCATAGACCTTGACAAAGGAAAGGGTAGCCCATTCTGAAAAGAAACAAGGAAAGCAAAAACCTCCGAAAGGCGTTGATTCTCAAGATTGTTTTAGCACTCGAAAAAAAAACAAAAAGGGGTTTCCAAAATTCTTTAACTCCCAACTTTTGTCATTCTATACACATCTAATATATTGTTTGTATATTGTTAGAGAATATTGTTAGATACATAGCATCGAATAAAAGCATCCGAACAAAAGGTGGGAAGAAATCGTTACAGATCCGATTTAATCCAATATAATACACCAGATGCAAAAAAGGTCATACAGATAGAGAATGTAACTTCTTCTAGTTCAGATTCAATAGATACATAACATCAAAAGACATAGCCATTCATAATAGAGAGGGGAAAATTAACAGATATGAATCCTATCCACGGGAAGACAAAGGGAACATCCATGTTCCTCCCAACCGTAGAACAGGACAACCAAAGTCACTTGCCTGATTCAGCCCCTAGCCTGACCATGAATCCATGAGGGCAAACTTGGAAACTCCTCCTCAACAATGTCCTTAAATTCCAACAGTTCTCCTCTTGCCTCACACTTATTCAACAGTGTTCATAACAACAAGACAATTCTATTTCAGCAGGCTCCTCTTGCCTCACACTCAATCCGCAATGTTCATAATAACAAGAGAGCTCAGGAATCCTTTCCCAACATACTTGGCAGCGTCCTGCCTCCCCGCATATGCTATTTATCAATTTTGCCCAGGTCTTTTTCCCTCCTTTGGGGATTTTCGCAGCTTCTTAATCCCTGATTTTCAGGGGCTACTAGTGGCCAAATCTCTGATTTTCCACTTCTCATAATCAGCCTAGAGGCAGTTCCAACATGTTCCCCAATCATGGAGTCACGGTCCACTGATTTTTAACATGGTTGTTCCATTTGTCCTTCTGCAGTTAATATAAATATTCTGTTGTGATACAAGTGTCATAGTCAAATAGTTAGTTGAGTTCAAACAGATCTCTACCCAACAGTCACAGTAATTAAATACAATTATTAAATTTGAAATTCGGAATTTCGATAAATGGCAACAATTTTCCAGATTCGAATTTGCCAAAAATGGAAATAAATTTCCAACACACAAAAATAAAAATATATATTTTGGGGGGATGTCACAATAATATTATACACACCATAAGATTTATTTTTGTCCCAAACCAAGGTGTCCAAGTCTCTATTTAGCCTAATACGACGCATTTTTAATTCAACCATAGATAAATTCTAAATTCCTTCGCAATACCCATCTAAATCTAAATACTGGAAAGACCTCCATCCTTGTTTCCAAACATCTAAACATCAATAGTATTTCCACAATATAATTTAAAATGAAAAAAAAAAAATTCATGAAAATGATTTATCAAATCAAGACTTTTATAAATTTCTTCCCCACACCCCATAATAGAGTCAACCCAAATCCTCACGTGTTACCCATTCCTAACCTTCAATGATAAGTGATCCCTAATGATTAGAAAATCCAAAACTTGTTCTTAACATTGCTTAAACACATTTTTAATGCTCTTTCTAGAATATCGTTCAATCTAAAAGAGATCGTGTGGTTGTATATTTCTTCACAATAATTATTTCCCATAATATCTTATTTCAAATAAGATTCGAGAGACCTTTTATTATCTAGTAATGATTTTCCAAAAGACTGAAACAAAATAATTATTTTCCATAATATTTTATTTCAAATAGAATTAATTATTTTCCATAATATCTTATCTCAAATAAGATTCTAGAGACCTTTCTTTATCGAGTAATGGTTTTCCAAAAGAGTGAATTTGTTTTAAGCTCCATCCTTCCGCCTCCTTTGGTTTAGCAGTGGACTTCCACCTCGAAAAGTGAACACCTCCATTGTCACCATTCTCTCCAATAAACACCTAAATCAAGTATTTAAAATATTTTCCAATACTCCTTTGGAATAAAATCTAGGAAGTGTCAATATATTATAATATTATAATGGCTTCTAGTATATATTTGACACAAATCAATGTAGCCCCTTAAGAGAATCTTCTATTACATAAAATAAATGGATATTTGTCTTAGTATTTCCAAAAAACCAATCGTGATATCCTTTCTCTCAACCATTGAGATTGATAATAACACCCAAATATGTAAACCCCTCCTACATATAAACAAATCTAAAGGGAAATAGATGTCTTAAAACTTGTTCAATGCCCTCATTTCTCCCATTAAATCTAAAGAAGACTTTTGAATATTGACCTCCATCATTATAGCTACATAATAAACATTTATAATTTATTGTAACTTGCATTCTTCTCTATGACCAATTGGAAAAAATAAATATATTACCTGTAAATAAAAGGTTTTTAAGTAGAATAAAAATAACAATCTTAATACCTTAAACATAACCCACTCTTCTAGCTTCCATGATTGCTTTTTTCAAACCATCAACCATCAAAATAAATAGTAAGGGAGATATGGGATATCCCTTCCTTATCCTTCTTACTAGATTAAATAAAGTTGAGGTAGTTAGATAAATAAGAAAAATAAAATAAATAGAAGTGACACATCCATTTATCCACTTAACAACATGAAGAATAAATCCAACATTTATCAAGATTGTCTATAAGTACAACTAACTAGTTTGTCATAGGCCTTTGGAAAGTTTAACTTGATAATCATCATAAGAAACTTCAAAGTCCTTATTTAGTGACAACCTTCCTATGTAATCCCAATTGTTTCGTGAATTTGTCATTCTACTAAAAAATGTTTTTTTATGAAAAAATGACCTAAGATATAACCCCTTTTAATTTAATTTCTAGAATATTTGCAATAATCTTATAAACACAATTAGATAAAAATATTGGTTTGAACTCATCAAAAGAGTTAGGCTTGTCAATTTTTAGAATTAAGGCTACAAACATAGAATTAAAGTAGCATAAAACCTTTCCTAATATCCTAAACTTTTCAATGAATCTTAATAGATCATCTTCAAATAAATCATAAAAATCTAGAAAAAAATATATAGTCCATTCATGTTCAAAAGGAATTTGTTCCTTGTTAACAAGGAAAAAAATATACTTTTCAATTACTCCTTTGAAAAATTCTCAAACATCATACAATTTTATTCCTTACTCACAAGCCAAGGAAAGAAATAATCCAATTTAACAACATTTGAAATATTTACCCTCTCAAGGTATTTATTCATGGTTGAAAATGTTTGACCCAAAGTGAGATAAGTCCTTAAATCTTCTAACTCGTGATATGGCTAATGCTATATTTTATTTTTTATGTTGTTTTAGATTCATCATATTTTTAATAATAAATGGTTGGAACTAGACAACTATTTGTCTTTTGGATGCTCTCATTTACTCTTAACACCTAGTCATATTGATCTCAAACATTATACAATTTTCTTCCTTGGTCACAAGCAAAGGAAAGAAAGAATCCAATTTAACAATATTTGAAATATTTACCCTCTCAAGGTCATTATCATTATACATGGTTGAAAATGTTTAACCCAAAGTGGGATATGTCCTTAAATATTCTAACTCGGACGTGGCTAATGCTATATTTTATTTTAATGTGGTTTTAGATTCATCGAAATTTAATAATAAATGGTTGGACCTAGACAACTATTTGTCTTGTCTCTTAAAACCTATTCATATTGATCTATGATGATAATATGGATATATGATATTTATTATGTTATGTGATTCATGATGCTTTGATAATATATTATTATTATAATACATTGTCCCTACACTTAAGTGGTGGCATCTTTAAGGATTTCTTTGGATTCCAAGATATTTCTTGAATATTGTTGTGATTTTTTGATTCAATGTTCATATGGATTATCTAGATGTTATGATATGTTTTATGATTTATAAGATTTATGATGATGATCATTGTTATTGTATATGTATATACATAGATATGTTGGATGGACTAATTTGATGAAAGTGAAATTATGAAGGGGAAACACATTTAGGGGAAGCGATCATGTCTTAATGAGAATGCATATGCTATCCTATTGGATCCCATAGTTATAAAAATCCGTGGGAAGGGGAAAAGCTGTGAAACTGACTTTTAAAGTTAACTTGGGTAAATTTTTAGAATAGGAAAGGGTTATATTTCATTTTTGCCTTGTTTTGGAAACTTATAAATTTACCCTAGTCGAAATTCTCCCTTGAATGAGAAGGGGAAAACCAAGAGACAAATATTGGGAGGGTGTTACTTGATTTGTTATTATTAAATCAACTACCTACCTATTGTTTCGGGCTAGCTCATGGGTAATTATTCATGGGGAACATAATATTGGTGTTATACGTGTGCTATGATATTAGTGAGTTGGGCATAATTATGTTTGTTCCAACCATATTTTTTGTGGATCAAGGGGATGGGAGTGTGCCTACAACATGAGGGGGTAATAAAGCTCAATATTCCTAGCTTGTTGTACTATTTCCGTTTGCACCCAAAGTGAAAGATGCTAATATTATTGTCATTATGATCACCACATGAAGATGGTAGTAAGATCCTTACTTGAGGGGGGAACCATTTCTATCGTGGTTGCAATCACTAGCTAAATATGGTAGTGAGATCCATGTATAATATAATCTCATGAGATTTGGAGGTGTTGCAAATCCAAGAGCCTCTTCACAACACCTAGGGTATATTTTTGTATGCCTATTTCATTAATTCTTGAGTACAATAGGTTGTATTATTGATATTTAGTATGAGTTTGTTATTTCCTTACCTCGTTGAGATTGATCCCTACTTGGTGGGAAACACTTGTGAAGGTGGTTGCACTGGTTCAGTGGAAAATTGATATTTAGGTGCAACTTACACCCCTTATTGGTTTGAGTTTGGTTTGAGGAATATGGAGCATTGGTACCTCAATGCTTGGATTACAACTAGATAAAGGATTCATGTATTTATATCAATGTGTTTTTGGAATTATCTTGCTTATTTGACTTAGTTGTGTGTTTTACTCTATATGAATTATGGTTTGATTCTTATATAGTGTTCTTGTTAGACCCATAATTGTGAACTTGGTGTTGCTTTGTAATTTCAAGTAGAATTGCTAGTATTAATGAAAAAAACTTGTGACACCCATTGGGCTATTACATAGTGGCATAAGAGCCCCAAGTTTCTATAACTCGGAAGCTGGTGGGGACGATGAACTTATTGTTTATAGTGTTTTCTTTGAGCTAATGAAGATCTCACTAGTTGGAAATAAAATTGATAAAGATAATTTGTTTTTGGAATTATTCTAACAATTTTTTAATTTTTCTTTGAATTATTCTAACAATTAATTAACTAACAATTTTTTTTAATTAATATTTTTTACTAAATATGACTAAACCCTAATTGCCTCATTTCTCCTCTTCTTATCATGTTAGTAATTGCTAATTGGTTAGTAGGAGTAGAGTTAATAATTGTAATTTTACTTTAGATCATTAAAAACTTTTGATATAAAGCTAGTATATGTTCATGGTTATTTGCTTAGTATATATTCTAATACATAATTGAGAATTTTCATTAGAGATGACTTGTCTAGTAACAAATTTGATTGAATTCCTCCCTTTGTTTAGAGTAGATTAACCCTTTGTTTAGAGTAGATTAAGTATACATTTTCAATGCATAGATCTTAATGTAAGCAAGTTGTATTAGTAAAATATTGTATGAAAGGAAGGTACTATTTAAAAAAAAAGGGGGGACCTTCAACCCTAATCTTATGCATTGGAACACAAGAAAGAAAAGAAAAACCTTGCAATTTGGTACACAACATTTCGATTTAGCATGCATTAATTATAATGTCCCTCTAAACAAAATGAAAACCTCATATTAAATAATTGTTTATAATCAAAGGAAGGAAGATTACATCAAATTTAGTATTTCATATCAAATATATATATATATAGATAGTGGGGTTGCAAATGTCCAAGTCACTAATGATGCATAGGTCTAATTACAAACAAAGTTTCTTAAATTCTTGTCATCCACGCAATCAAAAAAATGTCCCGATCTGATGCTCCAATTTGAAATAGAACAATAATACTAAGACCTGGTCAATGGGAAATAAAACCTAGAAGAAGCCACAACAACCCATCTCTTATATGAATTCCTTTGATCCAAACCCTCTTACCCTATAGACATGCATAAGAGAGATATGGACCCTTCTTTCTAAATAAAGATGCATTTCTAAGCCACTAACACTGACTCGCTAGACTCTAGACTCCAACATCATAACTATTGGAAAATAGTGATAACGAATTCTTCCATGAATAGGATTTCAGATACTATAATCCAGTGTTGGTTGTAACCAATACTACCAAGTTAGAATATGGATGAGATAACATTTAATAATCAGTTTCTAATGTACATTGCTATAAATTGATGTATTTTTGTAGAAGCTGAGGAGTGTGAGTGAGTGAGCTGTTGTAATCTCCTTTATCTGAATAATAAAACAACTGATACCTCTATCTGAATAATAAAACAACCGATGCCTCTGCTTGATGGACATAGCCCAACGTTTGGGTGAAACACGTAAATTGGTTTGTTTCTTATCTGCATTCTTATTGATTGTCTTATGTGATATTTATGTTTACGCATTTACAAATTCTAACCAGTAGTATCAGAGCTCAGGAAAAAGGTTTTGACTGTGAAAAAAAAGCGTTGTTGCGTGAACATAAAGCATGGATAGGAGACTGGTGCGCACAGACCGAGCAGGGTGAAGGAGGTCCGGTTTTACATCAACGTGCTGAGGCACGCGTGTTGAGGGGGCACGATTTCATTTCTTTGTGAGAGCGTTGATGTTTTGAATCAACACTTGGGTTACTGCTGGAGGGGAGCGTCATTTTAGTTCACGTTTTCAAAACCAATGCTGCTCTAACTATTGGGTGGGAGCGTCGATCTCCTTAAATTATTTTTTTATGGAGTGAAATGACTCATGAATGCGAGCGTCGATCTCCTTGAATTAGCTTGCATGTTTGTTTATGGAGTGAAACTAATTTATGGTATGGTCTTCTTTTTTTTGAACTTCTTTTGTTTTTAAAGTTCAAGGCATTAAATTTTTAAGGGTGGACTTAAGAAAAGGTGGATTTATATTGTATGATATTATATCAAAGGGTGGGTGCTTCATATAATATATTTGACGTGGTATTTTTTTTTTATGTATTAATTAAAAGGTTTTTTAATTAAACTTTTTTACCATTATTCTTCCACATATTTTTTTGAAAGGACCTTGGTTATTACAAGCAGTGGTGTTTGTTTTTATGTTTCTTCTAATGAAAAAGATGTGGAGTGCTAAGTTATAATTTGAGAAATTCAATGGCAAAAAAAAAATCGAGATCTGGAAGGTTAAGATGCAGGATCTACTTGTGCAATAAGGCGTTGTCAAGGTGTTTTTGGGAAAATAAAAACAATTGGCATCCATAACAGACAAAGAATGGGATGAGATGGATGTGAGAGCATTGAGTGCCATACACATGTGTTTGGCTGACAATGTTCTATTCAATATTGTCTCGGAGAAGACAACAACATGTTTGTAGACGAAGCTTGAAAGCATGTACATGAAGAAATCCTTGACGAACAGGATCTTCCTGAAAAGAAAACTGTATAGTTTGTGCATGAAGTAAGGTACAAAGATAGTTGATCATTTGAATACATTTGATACTCTATTAGTTCATTTGACTAGCATGGGAGTAAAATTTGAATATGAAGATAAGGCAATTAGATTATTGTGTTCTTTGCCTGCATCATGGGATCACTTTGTTACCTCTATTAGTTTCAGTTCAACAGAAAGTATTGATTTTGATGAAACTGTTGGAGATTTACTGTATGAGGAAACAAGGAAGAAATCCAATATAGAAACCTCTACATATGAGGCGATGGTGATCAGAGGAAAACCTAAAGAAAGAGGACACAACCAAAGGGATTTCTCTCAATCAAATTCGAAGGGCACAAAGACCAAGCTTAAGTGTTGGTTTTGTGGAAAATATGGACACTTGAAGAAGGACTATTGGAAGCGACAAAAAACCTCCAAAGAAGACCCTCCAAAAGAGACTAAGGAAGAAAACGCAACTGAAACAGGTTCAACAACAGGTTTAGGTATGGTTGATGAAGTTTTATCAATTAGTATTGGTTCACCTCATGATCAAAAGTGGTTATTAGATTCTGGTGCTTCAAACCACATTTGTCTTCATAGACATTGGCTTATTACTTACCAGTCTATATATGATGGAGTAGTTTACATGGGAAATGATATTTCATCTAAAGTTGTAGGAATTGGTAGCATTCAAATTAAGATGTTTGATGGAACTGTTAAAATACTAACTGATGTAAGACATGAACCTAAGCTTCGGAAGAACCTAATCTCTTTGGGAGTCTTAGACACAGGAGGTTACAAGATTATTGTTCAAGGTGGAGTTATGAAGGTCTATAAAGGAATTCTACTGGTTATGAAAGAAAAGAAGGTTGGTAACCTATTTCCATTGGAAGGGAGGAATGAATGAGATCATGCGACAACGGTATCTGAGAACGACAATGATTATGTTCAACTGTGGCATCAACGTTTGGGTCATATGAGATAACAAGGATTAAAGGTATTAATTGATCGCAAGTTACTTCCCAGTCTAAAGTCTTTAAAGTTAGATTTTTGCAAGAACTATATTTATGGAAAATAGAATAGGCAGAGATTTAAAACCGGAAGACACAACAGTGAAGAAATCCTTGATTATATCCATTCTGATGTTTGGGGACCATTCCCTACTATTTCATATGGAGTATCATCATATTTTGTAACTTTTATAGATGATTTCTCTAGGAAGGTCTAGATCTATATGTTAAAGAGTAAGGTTGATGTATTCACAATTTTCAAGTAGTTTAGAGCTTTAGTAGAAAAGAGAATTGGTATATCCATTAAATGTTTAAGAACTGATAATGGTGGTGAATTTATGTCAATGGAGTTTGAGAATTATTGCAAGGAATTTGGGATCGATAGGCATAAAACCACTGCCTATACTCCTCAGCAAAATGGATTTGTTAAACGCATGAACACGACTCTTCTAGAGAGAGCAAGGAGTATGCTTAGTAACGCCAATTTGCATTAGGAACTATGGGCAAAAGAAGTAACTAAAACTTTCTATTTGGTGAATCGATCACCATCAACAACAATAGAATGCAAAATTCTTGAGGAGGTATGGACAGGTCACCCTTGTAATTATTCTAATCTTAAAGTTTTTGGTTGTGATGCCTATGCTCTAATTCTGAAACATTAGTGTTCTAAATTAGATCCAAAATAAAAAAGGCTTATCTTTGTTGGATATGGTGATGGTATTAAGGGGTACACGTTGTGGGATCCTACTTCCCACAAGATCACCATTAACAGAGATGTAATATTTGATGAATCGTCTATCATCAAATCAAATGTAGATGTTCAAATGAAACAGGAAGAAGCACCAAAGTATCAACAAATTCAATTTGAAACTAATGAAGGTGAACATGAACAAGTTTCAGAAGATGTTCATGAAGATTCTCCTGCAACAGAGGAAGACATGGTTAATGATGAAGGTCAACAGTTGTGGATGAACCACAAACTTCCCTAAGGAGGTCTATAAGGGTCAGAAATCCTCCAAGAAGGTGTGATGATTTTGTTTCATCAGTTTCTTTAAGTACTAATGATGATGAACCTTCATTCTATTAGAAATATGTGAAGCGTTCAAACAATGATAAAGGGAAAGAAGCAATGAAGGATGAACTGAAATAATTAGAGAGGAATGCTACATGGGACCTGGTAGAACTTTCGGGAAATAGAAAAATTGTAGGTTGCAAGTGGGTCTACAAGATGAAGAAGGGTTTCGATGATAAGGTGGAAAGGTACAGGGCAAGGCTAATTGCGAAATGATATTCTCAGAAAGAAGGTATTGGCTTTCATGAGATTTTTTTACCAGTTGTAACGACTATTTCAATTCGAATTGTGTTAGCATTAGTTGCATTGCTTGATTTGGAGTTGGAGCAACTAGATGTTAAGACTACTTTTTTACGTGGAGATTTAGATGAAGAAATTTACATGGAACAACTGGAAGGGTTCGTTCAGAATCGCAACAAGAAATTTGTTTGTAGGATCAAGAAATCATTGTATGGTATGAGGCAGTCACCGAGACAATGGTACAAGAAATTTGACTCTTTCTTGGTGAGACAAAATTATACAAGGAGTGAGTATGATCATTGTGTCTACTTTAAGAAATTGAATAATGGCATATTCATTATCTTAGTATTGTATGTTGATGATATGCTTTTATCAAGAAAAAGCATAACTAAGATCAACATGTTAAAGGCTCAGATGGCTAAGACGTTTGATATGAAATATCTAGGAGCAACAAGGAATATTTTGGGCATGGAGATATTTAGAGACAAGAGGAATGGTAATCTTTGGTTGTCACAACAGAAGTATGTTGATAAGATACTTTTGAGGTTTGGTATGAACAATGGGAAACCATTTTCAGTCCCTTTGGCTTCCCATTTTAATCTTTCTTCAAGTTTATGTCCTAGTACAAAAGAATAAAAGGAATATATGTCTCGAATACCATATGCTAATGTAGTAGGAAGTCTAATGTATGCAATGGTTAGTACAAAGCCAAAAATTTCACATGCAGTAGGGTTGTCAGCACGTTTATGGAAAATCCAAGTAAAGAGAATTGGGCAGCAGTGAAATGGGTGCTTCAGTATCTAAGGGGCACAAGTGATTATTGTATCACCTATAACAGTAGTTGTGAATCAATCTGTGGATATGTTGATTATGATTTTGCAGGTGATTTGGACAAGAGAAGGTCAACTTAAGGGTATGTCTTTACTCTTGGAGGTGGAGCTATTATTTGGATGTCAAAGCTACAGAACATTGTCTCTTTATCCACTACAAAAGAAGAATACATAACTTCTTCACATGCTTGCAAAGAGGTAGTTTGGTTGAAAGTTTTGTTTGGTGAGTTTGGAAGGATGAAGGACAAAGTAAAGTTACTTTGTGATAGTCAAAGTGTTATTCACTTAGCTAAGAATTCGGCCTATCATAGTAAAACAAAACATATACCTATCAAGTACCATTTTGTAAGACAGGTCATTGAAGAAGGTGGAGTCTCTCTTAAGAAAGTGCATACAAAAGAGAACTGTGTAGACATGTTCACAAAACCAGTGCTGTTAGAGAAGCTACGATGGTGCTTGGCTTCTCTTGGTATGCAGAAAAGGTGATGGACAAAGAAAGAGAAAGGTATTAGCTTAATTGTTGTCAAGGTGGATATTGTTGGAAACTGGTGACAACAAATTCTTCCATGAATAAGATTTCAGATCCTATAATCCAGTGTTGGTTGTAACCAATACGATCAAGTTAGAATATGGATGAGATTACATTTAATAATCAGTTTCTAATGTACATTTCTATAAATTTATGTATGCCCATAGAGGATGAGGAGCGTGAGTGAGTGAGCTGTTGTAATCTCTTTGATCCAAATAGTAAGACAATCGATACATCAGCTTGGTGGAGGTAGCCCAATGTTTTGGTGAACCACGTAAATTGTTGTGTTTCTTGTCTGCATTCTTATTGATTGTCTTATGTGATATTTGTGTTTCTGCATTTGCAAATTCTAACAATAACAAGTAAGACTATAAGTAAAAGGAAGAGCAATTATCTTTGAAACTTGGTCACCCAACGCCCTTTTATAACCATTAAGCTCATATTCGAACCTTGGATCTCAACCTCTAAGCAATGAAACATATCGACTATAAAACCCCATCTTTGTTGATTCTATATAAAGCCTTGGTGGTTGGTGTGGTTGGTGACAATAATTTCGATAGGTGTTTGTGCATGGATTTTGTTGAATGGATAGTATTTAAGTCGATGGATATATGAAATGCAGAGAGCACCATGATAACATTCATACTTAGCAGTTACCAATCATGGCTTTGGAGTATTTCATTTGTTCCCTTCTTTATTTTGGTATTATGCTTGATTTGGAAATGTTTATATATCATTTCAAGATCACATATGGATACTACTTGGTGTGCAATGTTTCGCATGTGTACAAATTTTTTTGTTTTTTCTTAATGCACTTTATTATATGTTATATATAATATTAAATGTTATATATGTTAATAAATATTGTATTATATTAATAAATATTGTATTATATGTTATATATAACATTATAGGTTTTCTTTTTCGAGTGAAAAAAATGGTTATATTCATTAAAGGAGAATACACATGTTTTCTGTCCAAAATTAAGACCTAAAGTTCTATGAGTACCTTAGAACCATCTTTAAAAAAAAAGCTTTTTCTTCATGCCAAAGAATTTTAAAAATTCATTTACATTAGCTACAAAAAAATTATTTACTTTCTCTACATGACAATTATAAAAAATCTCATGTAAGGCTACAACCAAATCCCATGTAAAGCTACAACCCAACAGATACAAAAAAAAATCCCATGTGAGAATACATCCGAAATTCCATTGATTCCATTTCCTCATTGTCGAGGAGCTCGTAGACACCAAAAGCACCGTTCCGAAGAGTGAAAACGTATTTTGATAGATGGTCAACCTTTGTATTGAGCTCCCTATAGATATGGCTAAAGGAAATCCATTCTAAGAAAAAAAAGAGCATCAAAGATGTCTCTAAGTAGAGGTTCTAATCTCACATTAGTCACTCTAATTCTCTTGTTTTTAGAGTCAATAAAAAAATTGCAGTCCCACGTAAATTGAAGCTTCAAAACATAAAAAAAAAAACTTGGATTACCCCATAATTTGAAGCCTTGGAAATCCCCTTGCAATTTCTAGGAGAGGGTGTAACACTCTGAAATCAACTCTATTGTTGGTGCCCTGTCCTCTAGAATAACGAACATTGAGGTAATGGTTCTACTAGAGGTACAATACTACGCCCACTCCAATTTCAAAGAAGCCCCATGGAATTCTGAAGTCAAGATAAGGCATAGAGGGGAGCCTTAGATCCTTGAATTTCATATATGTCATAAATTCATTGAATAGATTCAAAATTATTCATGCGGTTTCCTTGGGTGGAACATATTTATCCTTAAATATGTTGAGTTATGTGCCCACCATAAAATGGTCACAAATGGACTTGACGCACCTTCAAACTGCTTGACTACCTTATCTTCTAACCAACCCTTTAAGATATCTTCCAATCATACCTTAGACCATGAATAGGTTGATTTTAGTACAATTCTCATATCAATAGTTAGAAAAAACATGTAAGAATGTTTCTTCATCAATTTTGCAAGATCACATCTACTAGGACCCACCCATCCTCGTTCAACTGAACATCCCAAGTAAGGTGTTTATTTCTCATAACTATCCATAGGATTATGTTAGATTTGAGAGGGGCATGGAGTTTCCATAATGTTCCCCACAACAACTTCTTGTCACTAGAGAAAGAATGATCTATCTAGGATTTATAGCCTAATTTAGCAATGAAATCACCTATCTTTGGGTTTTTTTTACCAGCAGAGGCCTCTAATGGTATGAATGTTAGGGTAAGATAACGAACTATGATTAGAGAGTTTTCAACATCCCCCCTTAATAATGAGTTCATTCTTTCCTGAAAAACCGTCACTTCTTGACAACTAGTAATGTGTCAAGAAAATATTCAGAGGGAAAAGAATAGCAGAAGAAGTTGATGTCGTCTACTAAATTGGTGGTTTAAGGGTGACCACAAACTTATTTGGTGGTTTTAGGATGACCACAAACCAATCTGGTGGTTTCAGGATGACCACAAACTCAATGTCTAGAAGAAGCTGATGTCTTCTCCTAAATGGCATGGTCTTAAGTTGACCATAAACTAACAAGAGATCAAGGCTCAAAAATCTATCTGAAAATGTAACAAGAAGAACTTCAAGTCTTCTATTGGTGGTTTTAATATGACCACAAACTATCAAGAACAATATGTTCAGGAACAAGACTGCATACTAGGAGCTAGGTTGCATACTTGATCATCTGTTCACATGCTCTAAATCAAACTTGGAACCTGACTAAAAAATTTAGATTTCCCCCTGTCAGGGACAACTGGTTCAAATTACCTTTATCGTCATTCAAAATTATGGCCAAGAAGAGATACAACACCTGTATAAGGTCCTAGAATGATGTCTACGCTTTCAAAATGTATACACGGATGAACATCAAAACACTGATCTATCATCTGATCATTATCAAATTCATTGACTTCACTGATTTGGTTGTGAGAAGACTACATGCTTGTTTCCTATTTCATCATCTGTTCACATACTTTTGTCCCTCAATATGAGATTGCAATCTCATATTTCCCCCCCTTAATGTTATATTCAATGTATATGATACACCATAAAGCTACACAATGGTTCATGCCACAACTTGACACAACATCCTCTCTATGGACAAGAGAAATATAGTTGCATGACTTAGGACTTAAAAAATAGATGGGGAATACAACAACCTATGGAAATAATTACAACTTGGACCAAAAACTCAGGGGTTTTAGGTACAATCGATGATGCACCCAATTACAATCATATTCTGAACATAAACACAATCATATTCTGAACAGACACAAATCCATAACACAGGACAAAGACAAGTCCTGAATGAACTGCAAATCATGAAACTTGAAGTGTGACATTGTCAACTGAAAAGTGAGAAGTTCTTCTTAATGAGATATACCCACTTTGAAAGTGGAAAAGGGTAATCACACTGTCTTCTAGCAGAGTCTAAAGAATCCATCTTCAACTCAGAAGACTACATCAACTGGGCCCCGATCATACCCTATATTATCAAACCCTGAAAAACATTCATGTCCGTCAACTATAGAAATATCTCCGTTCAAGTATGGTTTTACTTGTGTATAAATCCATCGATAAGAATGCTCCAATAAATTGTCTTCCAAATGCCAACGCCATTTCCCTAACCATTCAAAATGAATATGTTTTCTCTTAGTCTTTTGACACCTTACTGAGAGGTGTTTTGTCTTCCCACAAAATTTGCAAGGGTGAAGATCAAAACAATTTGACTTATCATGGCCAAACTTGTGACAGTGTTTGTATTGTATGGGTTCTTTATCCAACTGATGATCATACAAATATGGAATAGTTGTAGAAACATTATCATCAAAAATATCTTGTACTTGTTCCTTACCAATATCATCAATCTCTGTCTTATTATCATCATTAAAAAAACCTCCACTCACAAAGCAGATAAGTTTTCTATAATTAGGGATATGAAAAAGGTTGTTAGAATCATTTTTATATCCTATTATATATTGATTTCATTTAAATCCTAATTATTCCCATGGTCAAACAATTCTAATTTCTTTTTTCTACAGTTGACGGACATTATTGTCTTTCAGGATTCGATAATATAGGGTATGATCGGGGCCATGTTGATGTAGTATTCTAATTTGAAGATCGAGTCTTCAGACTCCGCCATAAGACAATTTGATTACCCTTTTCCACTTTCAAAGAGGGTATATCTCATTAAGCATAACTTCTCACTTTTAAGCTGACAATGTCAGACTTCAAGTTTCATGATTTGCAATTCATTCAGGACTTGTCTTTATCCCGCATTATGGATTTGTCTCTATTCAGAATATGATTGTGTGCCTATTAAGAATATGATTTTCATTGGGTGCATGATCGTTTGTACCCGGCATCCCTAAGTTTTTGGTCCAAGTTGTAATTATTTCCATACGTTGTTGTATTCCTCATCTATCTAGTAAGTCCGGCTGAGTTAGGTAGTTGTACTTCTCTTGTCCATAGAGAGGATGTTGTGTCAAGTTGTGGCATGAACCATTGTGTATATTGATAGTGTATAAGAGACATTGAATATTCGATTAAAGGGGGGAAATATGAGATAGTAATCTCATATTGAGGGACCGAATTTTTTGAACAGATGATCAAATGGGAAACACGCATGCAGTTTGCTCATAACAAAATTAGTAATGTCAATGAAGTTGATAATGATTAGATGATAGATCAGTGTTTCAATATGCATCTATGTATGCATTGTGCAAGTGTAAACATTGTTACAAGGTGTTGGATATATTCTTGGCCATTCTTGTGAATGATGGTTAATGGAATTTGAACCACTTGTCCCTGACAGGGGGGGATAAGATAAAAAAAAATCAGTCAGGTTCCAATTTTTTTTTAGAGCCTGTGAATAGTTTATCATGTATGCAACCTATTTCCTCATATGAAACCTTGTTCCTGATATGGTTTGTGGTAATCCTAAAAGAATTCATATTTTTTTGAGCCTTGATCTCTTGATAGTTTGTGGTTATCTTAAAACCACCAATTAAGAAGAAGACATGAAGTTATGCTTATTACATTTTCCGATTTTTTAGCCTTAAGCTCTTGTTAGTTTATGGTCAACTTAAAACCATGCCATTTAGTAGAATAAATCATCTTCTGCTAATGTTAGATTCATAATGAAGAAAACATTAGAAACATAATAGAAATAACTGAAGCAATCAAGAAACCATGATAAACAAAGATAAATAGAATATTGGAAGAAAAGGCATACTCTATAATCATTAATGAATTAGAAAATAATCACGTACATAGAATTACATATATAATACAAATATACCATAATTGTACCATAACTATAACATCCCCGACCATCGACCCCTGCCAGGTAATGCTATGCAAACAACCTTAACCTTGCCTTTACTACTCTGATACTATTTATGTTACATTCCCGACCTTAAAAAACATACCAGGCCATGCCACAGAGTAACTTTGCGGAAATAATCAAATATAAAACTTAACCGGAAGATAGAGATAACATTTGGTATTCACACTTATAAATATATATCTATCTAATGAAATTAAGAAGACGTCAATACTCTACTCATACACATGTTCATGCAGAAACAACATTTAACACATCCATGCAATATATATATATATATATATATATATATATCCATGCAATATATATATATATATATATATATATATATATATATATATATATATATATGTATTACTCATTAATTATAATGAAAAAACAAATACACAAAGAGATACAATCAATCGACCATAAAATTGCTACTTATATTTTAATATATGACCGCTAAATGAGTGCAAACCTTCCACAAACCTCTGAGACTTGACCACGCTGCTCATCAAGGTCAGTAATGGGTCACCCCTGAGCTGGGAATAAACTCCATCGTGCAAGCCTCAAGGGAATTCTAGGCTTGGCAAGGACAACAAGGAAGTTGCACAGAACAAAAGGAAGGATATTTTATCCCAGTATTCTCTTACACCCACAACCGACAGACCCTCATTCCCCACATGCATACTCCACCTCATGAGGGAACACCTTCATTTATAAAAGTCCATTGGATACCACACCTCCCTTAGCTTGGGCTTCAACAACATGTGGGAACAAAAGTCTCGAAGTATTGTAGATGCTACGGGACTCCTTTCCAAGAGAACTCACTTCCCAACAAACTCTCTCACTTGGGAGAGTTTCTCATAGTTCTACCAACCTACTTCTTCAATTCATCTCCTAAGCAACAAGCAACAACATGCATCTACACGTGGGTGACGACAGCAATAGAAAACAGGTGCCGACACCAAACATGGAAAAAACCAAATGCTAAGATGCAACATGCCTCAGGCAAATACAATTGCGTCGAGCTCCACAAGAGACACATGACATAACTCAAGTAAAAATTTAGGATTTCAAAGGTGCGTACTAGATACAAAGGCGATGATGATGGAGAACTGGTTCAATGCGTGAATCCTTGGTCAATCAACAAGGTGACATACTTCCAGAGAATCGTAAGGGTCATGAGGAAACTCAAAATTGGTCCAGACCCAAGGATGGAAACAATGCCAGAGTGGGAAGCGAACCCCTAATGAGCTGGCTTTCCCTGCTATAAACTGCATGTCCTCAGGTTGACACATGTCTTCTTGAAGCCGCATGAGTTTCACTTAGCACTCGTTCCCTTTTTCCCAGGAACTTAGGACAACATGGCTTATGTCAACCATAACCTTTGGGAAATAATAATAAAATATTATTCCCTTAGAGGTAAGCCTTCTAGATTAGGCCCTAGGCATAGACAGTTAGATCCCTCCCATACCCTACCTAGTGGAGTTGAGTCCCCAATAACTCTTCTTCGTGGTTGGTCTACACAAAACAGTGTAATTTTATTAATGATGTGAGTATTTACATATACAAAATCAGGCTCATTGGCCTTAGCATCTGGCTCACTAGCCTAATAAACACATAAGTCTCTCAGCTTATAACCACTCAACTCACGAGAATATAAACATAATTTCAACTCAGTAGGGGCTCAGCCTTGGGGTATTACAATAACTGTCATGTAACTGTATAACAGTTAGGTAAACTAACAAACTATGATTAGAGTTTTAGCATCCCCCCTTAATCATAAGTTCATACTTCGATGAAAAACTACCACTACTTGACAATTGTTGGCCCTTAACCAAGTTTTGGGAGTTTCTTGGTCATGTTGACCTATTTTGGGACTTTGACAACCTATCGAAGGAGGAGCGCAAGTCGAAGTGGAGATCATGGGATCTCGGCCCCCTTTTGGGCCCCTTTTTTGGTTTTTGGAAATATGTAGTGGGAATGGCATGTCGACCCATGGGTTTACCCATGTTTTGATCTATTTGGTAATGTATATATAGAAAGATAGGAAATATAGAAAGAGGTCGTTGTACTAGATCTATGTGATCAAAGGATTGTAAGTGCTTTGTGCATACTGTGTAAGACTTGTAGGGCTGAGTAAAAGTCCTTGTGAGAGACTGTAGAAGGATTTGGACTATAACACAAGGAAGAAGGATCTACTGAGCTGTGCAGATCTTTTGTCCTCTACGATGTAAGGGTTTTGAGGATCTGTGATTGTGACCGATTGATCGAAGAATATGAAGAAGAAGAGTTGGTGGACGTAGGCCTAGGGTGGGGGTGAAACATTGATGCAGGAGCATCATTAGAAAGTGCACAGAGGTGGGACCACTCAACACATTAGAGTTCTTGCAGAACTTCAACATGGGCAGTTAAAACCGAATTTGAAATCCACCTTCACTCTGTGCTAGAATTTACCTTTGGAGGCACGCTTGAACCAGTGCTAAATTTCACCCTTTGAGGCATGTTTTAAAAATCGTAAACAGAGCAGGAGTTTCCACTATGGCTCTAGAATGCGACTGAACTAAGATAGCGTAGGATGAGTTTTAGAGTAGGCAAATAGCCAGGGGAAACCCTAGAAATATTTTTGAGTTAAGTAGAAGTTTGTACGCCCAGTTGGGGTTAGCTGCAATACAAAGAGAAATTAGTTGTAAGAGAGAATTGCGGTTTAAGCATGAGATCTCAGTTTTTGAGTTACTGCAATTTTGAATGTATTATGTAGCCATTCGGCACTTGTGAATATAAAAGAAGGAAAATTGATCCAAATGTATCGTGTGTGGACTCTGTGTGTTTTTCTATCGTTTTTGTTTACATGAACAAGTGGATGGAGCTGTGAGTTTTTCCAGTTTCAATTGTTTCTCTTCATTGGGAGTTCTGCAAGGTGTGCATCGAGCTAGAGAGGAATGTAAGGAAATCAGGAGGAATTTCTCTGTGAGAAATACTGTGGATTTGAGTTAAAGAAATCCCTCAGATGAAAGGAGTGCATGGGAAATTGATGTCTGAACCAGACAAATCTCAGGAGGAACGACACTTCAAAAAGTGTTATCGAGATGCAGGAACTCATTCTCTGGAAGAAGCGAAGATCGACTCTTCAAAGACTTAGAAAATCTTCTAAGTCTGGAGCGAGTAAAAGCTCAAGAGGAAGAACGTCATCGAGCATTGGATCATGGTGGAGAATCCCACAGATCATCTGATTTGATGTAGGAGCAAAGACTTTAACACTGTGTAGATCCAGGAGAGGATATCTTGAAGATCTGAACGGACGGTGGAGAACTCTCAAGGAGAGTCACAACATACCGCAAGTCATTGGATCAAATGGAGTTGTAAGGAGTTCAGTGATGGGGAAGAGATCTGACCATAGATATGGAGGGCGTTGTGAGCCATTGATCAAGCGCCTCGAACTTTCATCATTTCGGCATTTCGACATTTTAGCAACCGCAGATTCCAAGGAACAAGGATACGATAGAGGTCCTTGTCTCCCAAAACCCCAAATCGCGAAATAGAGAAATAGCGAGGTTGGACGTGGACCATAGATCTCACGGATTATTGTGAGTCCTTGACTAAATGCCAAGATATTTCGACATTTCGGGGACTGGGAAGAGGAGTGGATAGCTCCGCAAGACACGAAGTTGCAAAATTCAAAACAATGAAATAAACATAGCCGTCGATCTGAGAGAGATCTAAGCCGTAGATCTCAGGTCATCGGGATTTCAGAATTTCGACAATTGGGGATTCAAAGGAGCAGAGATATCCCTTGTACCCTGAATTCCCAAAATGAAAAAACCTAAAAGAATAGGCGTCGGGACATTTCATCATTTTGGCAACCAGGGATTCCAAGGAGCAGAGATATCCCTTGTACCCTAATTTTGCGAAACGCAAAAACCCGAAATAATAGGCGTTGGGAAATTTTGGCATTTCGAAAACCAGGGATTTCAAGGAGCAGAGATATCCCTTGTACCCTAATTTCGATAAAAGGAAAAAACTGAAATTGTGATTCACGAAAGGCAAGAAGGATAAGTGTGTGGTCACTGCGCCTGGTCATGTGTTGTGGGAGCTCAGGCTTGATGCTTGGAAAAGTCAACTAAGCATTTATGGGGGACCTGTGCATTCATTCGAAGGGTTCCAGTTTGGAACCAGAAGAGCCATTTCAACTCCCCAACCAGAGGATCTTGACCGAGAGGTCACACAGCCCTTAAGAGGGATAGGGGCTCTGCATTAGGTGGTATCAGAGCCTTAGTTTTTCATCTGTAGACTTTAGGCAAAGGAGGAAAAGAAGGAGATAGAGAACTCAGAGCTGTACTCTATGTGAGACAGATATTCAACATAATTCTGCCAAGAAGACAAGAGTCTCCTTTAGCCAACCGTGTTGTAGAGAGGGAGATGCGAGAGCTTCGCGCCCGATCGGAAACAATGGAAGCAACACAGAGAAGAGCACCTGACGTTGGGGATGTTAGTGATGCAGAAAGTGAAGAGGTTGAGGTTGAAGAACCTGTAGGAGAGGATGCTACAGAAGAACGTTTGTTCAGAGCAGTTACCAGATTGGGACGCAGAGCTAAGATAGAGGTCCCCATGTACGAGGGAAATCTATATGCTAAAGAACTGTTGGACTGGATAAGGTCCATGGAAAAACACTTCGACTGTGAAGATGTCGATAACGAGAATAAGGTGAAGCAGGAAGTCACCAGGCTAAAAGGGCATGCAACACTGTGGTGGGATGAACTACAGGCTGAGAGGAGAAGTAAAGGAAAACACAGGATAAAAATTTGGGACAGAATGGTAGCCAAGCTGAAGGTTAAGTTCATACCGAAAGACTACCAGATCAATCTGTTCAGGAAGCTACATAACCTCAGACAGAAAAGGATGAAAGTCAAGGAGTACACTGAGGAGTTCTACCGGCTGAACATCAGAACTGGAGAAAGGGAGAGAGACGAAGAAAGAGTTGCCAGATATATAAATGGCTTGAGATATGAAATCTAGGATGAACTTAGCATGATGTCAGTGAGGACCGTGGAAGAATCTTATTAGTTTGCATTGAAGGAAAAGGAGAAGCTGGACAAAAAACAGAACCAGTGAGGAAGAGGTAAAGGCTCTGTCCCAAGAAAAAGAAAGGGATTTAACTGTGACAGAGCACATTAGTCTAAGGACGAGGCTGATAAACCACACAATCACTCAGAATGGGGAGGAATTTCATGAGGGAGACAGAGTGGTGGAAGAAACTCTTCTAGAGGAAGAGGCAGAGGAGGAGTAAGGTGCTATAATTGTGGAAATATAGGGCACATGTTTTGGGAATGTCCCGAGAAGAAGAAGGAAGGAGGAGAGGCTCACATTTCATAAGAACAACAAAGAGATGTTGAGGTAAAAGGAGCAAAGGATGGAGCATCCCTGATGTTGAGAAAAGTTCTTTTAAAACCAGAGGCGGAAATTGAAAAACCAGTGCAGAGAAACAGTCTCTTCAGGACAACTTGCAAGACTAAGGATAAAGTATGCAAGGTGATCATTTATAGTTGGAGTACTAACAACCTAGTATCCATAGAGATGGTGGAGAAATTGGATATGAAGAAAATTGCACATCCAAGGCCATACAAAGTCTCATGGCTACAAAAAGGACATGAGGTAACGATTGCTAAACAATACCTGGTTGAAATTAAAATAGAAGGATATAAAGATGAAATCATATGTGATGTAATTCCCATGGATGTATGCCACATTCTGTTGGAAATACCATGGCAGTTTGATGGAAATGTCATTCACGATGGAAGGAAGAATACATATACATTGGAGAATAATTGTAGGACACATATGTTGTTTCCAATGGAGGAGAAGAGAGAGAAAGATGAAGCCATCGCAATAATACTTCTCATGAGTGGGAAGGAACTCTTGAAAGAAGTCAAGGAAGAATAGGAGATGTAGCTCGCTATGGTGAGGAAGCCCAAAGTCATCCTTACGAGTACATTAGTGGATGATTTAATTGAAGAGGTTTAGGATATGTTGGATAATTTTGCTGATATAGTGGTGGATGAGTTGCCAAACTCGTTGCCACCCATCAGGAGTGTCAGTCATCATATCTACTTGATACCAGAGGAAAGTCTACCAAACAAAGAACCATACAGACTGACACCTCGAGAAAATGAAGAAGTGAAGCACCAAGTCAAAGAGTTGTTAAGCAAAGGTTTGGTCAGAGAGAGCTTCAGTCCATGCGCAGTACCGACTGTGTTGAGCCCAAAGAAAGATGGAGGATGGAGAATGTGCATAGACTCAAGAGCCATCAACAAGACCACCATCAGTTACATATTTCTCTTACCAAGAATGGATGATTTAATGGATTTCTTAAGTGGAGCAAATTTCTTTTCTAAGATAGATCTGAAAAGTGGATATCACCAGATTAGAATGAGAGGAGGTGTTGAATGGAAAACAACCTTTAAGACAAATGAATTTCTATACGAGTGTTTGGTTATGCCATTTGGATTAACAAATGCCCCGATTACTTTTATGAGGTCGATGAATGAAATTCTGAAATATTTCATTGGCAATTTCATGGTTGTATATCTGGACAATATACTGATCTTTAGCAGGACTAAAGAGGAGCATTTGAGGCACCTAACACTAGTAATGAGGAGGCTACAACAGGAGAAACTGATGATCAACTTGAAGAATTCCTCTTTTATGAAGACATAACTCATTTATTTGGGTTTTGTGATCTCTTCGAATGAACTGAAGATGGATCCAGAGAAGGTGAAAGAGATCAAGGAGTGGTCGTCACCAAGGAGCATGTTCAAGGTAAGGAGATTTCATGGTTAAGCAAGTTTTTATAGAAAGTTTATTAGAGACTTCAGTGGGATTTGTGCACCCATGATGGATACAGTGAAGAAGAGGCACAAATATTTTAAATGGACAGAGGAGGCTGAAAGGAGCTTCAATATATTGAAGGAGAAGATAATAGAACGACCAATTCTGGTCTTGCCGAATTTTTGGAAGTCATTTCAGGTAAGATGTGACGCAAGTGGAGTTGCAATAGGAGCATTTATGAGTCAGGACAATCAACCTATTGCCTATTTTAGCAAGAAGATGAATGAGACTAATAATAAATACTCCACATATGACAAAGAGTTTTATGCCATAATTCAAGCTTTGAACAAATGGAGGCATTATCGTGTCCCGCAAGAATTTGTATTGTATAGCGATAACCAAGCTTTACAATTCATAACCAAACAAGAAAAACTGAACCAGAGGCATGAAAAATGGGTTGAATTTATGTAAAATTTTACTTTTTTCATAAAACATATTGTTGGGAATGCTAACAAGGTTCTTGATGCATTAAGAAGGAGATGTTTGATCATGCACGAATTCCAGGTGAAGACCTTGGGGTTTGAACACCTTAAGGACATGTATCATGATGATATAGATTTCAAGGAGGCATATGAGGCCTGTGCTAATCCTCTGTTGAGGGATAGAAGTTAGTGGACAAAATACATGATTCAAGAAGAATTGTTGTTCAGAGGACATCAGTTGTGCATACCAAAATGATCAATAAGGGATAATCTTCTAAAGGAAAAATACAACAGAGGATTGGCTGGACATTTCGGCCATGATAAAACATTTTTATAGTTAAGAAACTCATACTAATGGCAAGGTATGAGAACATAAGTGATAAAGTTTGTGAACAGATGTAGAATCTGCCAGCATGCTAAGGGGAAAAGACAAAACACCGGGTTGTATCAACCATTGCCAATACTAGAGAGGCCTTGGGATGCAATACACATGGATTTTGTGTTGGGATTGCCAAGAACACAAAGAGGATTCGATTCCATATTTGTGGTGGTGGATAGATTTTCAAAGATGGCACATTTCATCCCATTCCAGAAGACCAATGACGCAATGCATGTTGCAAATCTATTTTTCAAAGAAGTTGTGAGACTTCATGGCCTACCCAGGAGTATTGTCTCAGACAGAGACACAAAATTTGTTGGTCACTTTTGGAGGACGTTGTGGAAGAATATGGGGATGAATTTTTCCTTCATCTCAGCCTATCACCCTCAAACAAATGGGCAAACTAAAATAGTAAATAGAAGTTTGGGGAATTTATTAAGGAGTCTAGTTACTAAACATTATAACCGGTGGGATCATATTTTTCCACAAGAAAAATTTGCATACAATGACTCACCAAAACGGAGCATTGGAAGTATCCCATTACAAATACTATATGGAATGCAACCCAGGGGAGTTTCTGAGTTGAGAGACTTGGAACAGGGTGAGATCAAGAATGCTGGAGCAGAGGATTTTGTTGTAGAGATGGAGCAACTCCATAGCCAGATCAAAGGACAGTTGGAGAGTTCTAATCAGAAATAGAAGCACAGAGTCGATCAACATCACAGAGAACTTCAATTTGAAGTAGGAGATAAGGTTTTAACACATCTCAGGAAGGAAAGATTCCCTAGGGGAACATACAACAAATTGAAGATGAAAAAGATAGGACCTTGTAAGATCTTGAGGAATTTTGATGCAAACGCATATGAGATTGAGTTGCTAGATGGTGTGGGAATTTTTCCCATATTCAATGTTTCAGATCTTTATCCGTACAGGAAAGATGAAACGGAAGGGTCAAAATCTCAAGGAAAAGTTCAGTGGGAGAAATAGATGCCTGTGGTGGAAAATCCGCAGATGGAGAAAATTGTTGATCAGAGGATTGGCAAGAAGAACAGGAGGAAGGCTTATTTTGAATATCTAGTCAAATGGAAGGGACACCCAATAGAATATTCCAGTTGGGAAAATGAAGTTGTTATCCAGAAGCAGGGAAAGTCAGTAGAGGAGCCCATGGACAAGGGTCCATGAATTTTTGTCAAGGGGAGTATGATGCAGGAGCATCGTTGGCAAGCATGCAGAGGCGGCACTAATAAACATGTGAGAGTTCTTCTAGAACTTCAACATGGGAAGGTACAACCAATTTTGAAATCCACCTTCACTCAGTGCTAGAATTTACCTTTGGAGTCACACTTGAACCAGTGCCGAATTTTACCCTTTGAGACATGTTTTGAAAATCATAAACAGAGCAAGATTTCCACTATAGCTCTAGAGTGCAATTGAACTAAGATAGCGTAGGATGAATTTTAGAGTAGGCAAGTAGCCAGGGGAAATCATTGAAATATTTTTGAGTTAAGTAGAAGTTTGTACGCTCAGTTGGGGTTAGTTTCAATACAGAGAAAAAATAGTTGTAAGAGAGAACTGTGGTTTAAGCAAGAGATCTCAGTTTTTGAGTTACTGTAATTTTTAATGTACTATGTAGCCATTGGGAACTTGTGAATATAACATAAGGAAAATTGATCCAAATGTATGGTGTGTGGATTGTGTGCTTTTTTCTATCGTTTCTCTTTACATGAACAAGTGGATGGAACTGTGAGTTTATCCAATTTCAATTGTTTCTCTTCATTAGGAGCTCTGCAAGGTGAGCATCAAGCTAGAGAGGAACTTAAGGAAATTAGGAGGAATTTCTCTGCGAGAAATACTGTAGATTTGAGTTATCAAAATCCCTCAGACACAAGTAGTGCTCAGGAAATAGAAGTCTAAACCAGACAAAGCTCAGGAGGAACAACACTTCGGAAAGTGTTATCGAGATCCAAGAACTCATTCCCTGGATGAAGCGAAGAACAAATCTTCAAAGACTTAGAAAATCTTCTAAGTATGGAGCGAGTAAAATCTCAGGAGGAAGAACATCGTCGAGCATTGGATCGCAGTGGAGAATCCCGCGGATCATCCGATTTGAGGTAGGAGCACAAAATTTAACACTGTGTAGATCCAGGAGAGGAGATCTCGAAGACTTGAATGGAAGGTGGAGAACTCTCGAGGAGAGTCACAAAATACTGCAGGCCGTCAGATCAAGTGGAGTTGCAAGGAGGTCAGTGACGAGGAAGATATCTGACTGTAGATCTGAAGGGCGTTGTGAGCCATTGATCAAGTGCCTTGATCTTTCGGCATTTCGAAATTTTGGCATTTCGGAAACCAAGGATTCCAAGGAGCAGGGCTATGACAGAGGTTCTTGTCTCCCAAACCCTGAATCGTGAAATAGAAAAATAGTGAGGTCCAACATGGACCGTAGATATTAGGGATTATTGTGAGCCATTGACTGAATGCCAATATATTTCGGCATTTCAGCGACAGGGAAGAGGAGTGGAAATCTCTACAAGACGCGAAGTCGCAAAACGCAAAACGTCGAAATAAGTGTAGTCGTCGATCCGAGAGAGATCTGAGCCATAGATCTCAGGTCATTGGGATTTCGGCATTTCGGCAACCAGGGATTCCAAGGAGCAGAGATATCCCTTGTACCATGAATTCGCGAAATGCGAAAACTCGAAAGAATAGGCGTCGAGACATTTTGACATTTCGAAAACCGGGGATTCCAAGGAGCAGAGATATCCCTTGTACCATGATTTTGCGAAACACGAAAACCCAAAAGAATAGGTGCTGGGACATTTTGGCATTTCGACAATCGGGGATTCGAAGGAGTAGAGATATCCCTTGTACCCTGATTTCTCAAAAATGTGAAACCCAAAATCGTGATTCATGAAAGGCAGGAAGGATAAGTGTGCGGTCAAGGTGCCTGGTCATGTGATGTGGGAGCTCGCACTTAAGGCTTGGAAAATTCAACTAAGCATTTGTGGGGGACCTATGCGTTCATTCGAAGGGTTCCAGTTTGGAACCAGAAGATCCATTTCGGCTCCCGAACCAGAAGATCCTGACCGGGACGTTGCGCAACCCTTAAGAGGGATAGGGGGTCTGCATCAAACACGTAAACACTGTGTTATGTGATTTGTGCTTCTTTTTTGATATGTTCATATTTTATATGATAAGGGCTCTGATATGTTTAGATAGATCTATTCATGCTTGGTGCTTATTATATGTGACAATGTTAGATCTGATCTAGATATTCATGCTTAGTGCTTGATATGCTCATTCTAATCTAGTTGTATATGCTAAGTACTTGAATAATGTAGATTAGTGTGAATGTTGTGAAGCTCTGTCTTATAGGAGAAGTGGTTACTGAATGTATATTGAGGAACTAGCAGTGGTAAGTTCTTTATTAAGTAGAATAATCATAGATCTATGTCCCAACTAAGGTTGCAAACACTTGAGTCTTGCAATCACCCCTGCCTCTACCTTGGGTGAGGTTTCATCTGCTTCAAAGGTGTTGCTGAAAGGGTCGGTAGTTAGGGCTTTGTTGGTGAATTGTTGTAGCATTGAACCCTCAGTCTACCCCTGTGCCAACAAATGGTTCCATTCCTGGGACTTGAAACTGTGATTGCTAGGAACTGAGAAAGAGGAAGCTCTATGCAAATATTCATCCTGAAATTGTGAAATATTTGTGCGTAGATTTGTGCCCTAGTGTGTAGTATTCTACTTGATCTGTAAAGCTCTGTGCTAAAGAGAGAATGTCAGATCTGAAAGAAGGAAGCCCGATCTGAAGAAAAGAAGCAGGATCTAAACGATTTGTGCTCTAAGAAAGGTAAAAGTCAAAATTTCTCATTAAAAGAGGTAAGATATGCAAGCTTTGTTCTCTAATAAAGGTAAATATAGTTAAAAATTTTAAGATCTGGAAGCTTTGTGCCTTGTAGAAGTAAGATAAGTGGAAATTTTTGTTTCTAGAATATGGATCTAGGTTTGTTTAATAGAGTCTGTCCTAGTTTGAAAGCTAGGTCATTAATAGATGAGAGAATATTTGATATGAGTAGATGTGATAAGAATAGTGAAAGATATATTATACCTATGAAAAGAAAGAATGTTTGGACTAACAAATGGATGTAGGATCCTAGAAAGCATTTGTTGCAGGTTATCTTCCATGATCCTAGTGCACAGTACAAAAGAAGTTGGGGATCATTTAAAAGGAAGAGAGGATTAACCCTATGTTATAGTTGCAGAAGGTTGGTACATCTTTCGAAGGAATACCTTGATGGAATACCTAGTTGTCTTTGTTGTAAATCTCTAGACCATGAAGTATTGAATTTCCCTAGAATGATTTCTAAGCTTGAAGGAATGAACATGAATCAAGAAAACTCTAACGAAGATCCAGAACCTATAGACAAACCTCAGAAAGAATTAGAGAAGGCATCCCTAAAGATGAAAGAAACCTTGAATGACCACCGGCATGTTAGCTTACCAGAGATCTTCAAAAAAAAGGAATGCATCAAAACAAGAATATGAGACTTCGACATTGACTATGTTCTAGACGAGGAAACACATGTGAATATCATGACAGTGGGAAGCTAGGAAGCTATAGGAAGGCCTGCTATGATCCCTTCACTAGGAGGAATAAGTTTATTCAGAGAAAAGTTAGTAAACCTATGTGGAAGGCTTGCTCGGATCCCTATGACTGTCAATGGAACTTCGACAGAAGAAGACTTTGAGATTATTAAATTTGTTGAAGACAATGCCCTGTTTACCATGCTAATAGGAAAATATTGGATTGATAGAGACCAAGCCAGATGAAAGGAAGAAGAAGAAGTGTTTGCCCTTGACCAAGTTTTGAAGAATACTTGGTCATATTTGACCAATTTTGGGACTACGACAACTTGCCAAGGAAGGAGCGCAACGCGAAGCAGAAAGTAAGGAAGAAAGAACTATTTTTGGGTCCATTTTAGGGTTTTGGGTTAATGTAACGGGAAAGGGATGTTGGCCCATGGGTTTATCCACAGTTAGGCCCATTTTGTAATCTATAAATAGGCAATGTAAATAGAGGAGAATAATAGTAATGTTGACATCTATGTAATGTATAACTGAAATCTTAGTGCTAGTAACTGGATCTATGTGATCGGATGTATACTACAGTGCTTTGTGCATGAGATTGGAAATCTAGGTTTAAGTTGTTGTAGTCTTGTGCCGAAGAGAAAGGAGGAAGGATCTAGCGAGTTGTGAAAATCTTTTGTCCTGTGTGAAGTAAGGGTCATTGAAGCTCTGTGTTGTAACTGCTTGACCGAGATAATATAAAGAAGACTTTGTGGATGTAGCCCCAGGGTGGGGGTGAACCACAGTAACTGTGTGTATATTGCTTTGTTCTTCGATCTAATGTGTTTATCTCTTTCTTGGCTAAGTGCTTCATGTGATTAAGTAGATCTAGTTATGCTCTGTGCAGATGATATATGAATGAACGTTAGATCTAACATATAAAATGATTATTGCTTGATATGTTGAATCTAACCTATATTTATGTGGCTAACTATTGAATCATCTTTAGTATAAACTATGATGCTTTGTGCTTTCTGCGAAGTGTATTAATGAATATATGTTAAGGAATAACTAATTCTAAGTGCGTTGTAAGCAAGATAATCACAGATCTGTGTCCCAGCTAAGGTTGCAGACATCCGAGTCCTACAACCACCCCTGCCTATACCTCGGGTGAGACTTCATCTTCTTCACAGGTGTTGTCGAAAGGGCCGGTAGTTAGGGGTTTGTTGGTGTGCTCTTGAGCATTGAACCCTAGGTCTACCCCTATGCCAACAAATGGTTCCATTTCCAGGACCTGAAACTTTGATTGTTGGGAACTGAAGAAGAAAAATCTTTGTGCAAATTAAGCTCTATGCGCAGATCTGTTGCCCTAGTGTGCAGTATTCTACTTGACCTACAAAGATTTGTGCTGAGAAAAAGAGGGTAGATCTAAAGGGAAAAGGTCATATCTGCAAGAAAGAGGTTGATACCGAAGAAAGGAAGTCATATATGAATGCTCTATGCTTTAAGAAAAGTAAAAGTGGAAATTTCTTAAGGAAAAAGGTCAGATCTGCAGAAAAAAAGGTAAGATCTGTAAGCCCTGTGCTTTGATAAAGGTAAGAATAGCTAAAAGTCTTATATCTAGAAGCTTTGTGCTCTGTAGAAGTAAGATAAGTGGAATTTTTTGTTTCTAAAGCATGGATCTAGGTATGTTTGATAGATTATGTCCTAGCTTCAAAACTAGGGCATTAATATATGAAAGAAAGTTTGATATGAATAGATCTGATAAGTATAGTGATAGATATGTTATACCTATGCATCGAAGGAATGTCTGGACTAACAAGTGGATGCAGGATCCTAGAAAGAGTTTTTTGTAGGCTAGCCACCATGATCCTAGTGCACAGTACATAAGGAGTTGGGGAACATCTAAACGAAAGAGAGGATTAACCCTCTGTTATAGTTGTAGAAGACCAGGACATCTTTCTAAGGAATGCCCTAGGAGAAGACCTAGTTGCCTCTGTTGTAAGGCTATGGACCATGAAGTATTGGATTTCCCTAGAATGATTTCTAGTCTTGAGACGCTGAATATGGAGCAGCCAAACCCTGAAGAAGATCAAGAGACCAAGATTATAGAAGAAAACTAGAAAGAATCAAAAAATCTATTGCTACAGATGAAAGATACCTTGAATGACCACCGACATGTTAGGCTATCAGAAATATTCAAAGAAAAGGAGAAAATCGAAGAAAGAATATGAGACTTTGACATTGACTATACTCCTGATGAAGAAACACAAGTGAACATTATGCTAGAAAGAACTTGGGAAGCGATAGGAAATCCTTCCATGATCCCTTCCCTAGGAGGAACAAGTTTCTTCAGAGGAAATCTAGTAAACCTATGTGGAAGGCTCACCCAGATAGCTATGATTGTCAATGGAACTTTGATAGAGGAAGACTTTGAGATCATTAAATTTGTTGAAGACAATGCCTCGTTTACCATGCTCATAGGAAAACTCTGGATTGATAGAGAATAGGCCAGACGAAAAGACGAAGAAAAAGTTTTGGAACAGAAGAAGCAAGAGTTAAAAGACTTTATGACCAGAAGGATCGCGCACTTGATTGAAGAATAGAAGAGTAGATCGCAGATATTTAATATTAGGAACTCCGATGTCGAAGCTAAGAGAACACTCGAGGATCCATAGAAGATCGAGTTACCTATTTTTGACATAGAAGAAGTATTATCAAGGAACCCTAGGAAAGACTTTCAACAGCGTGAAGTAACTAAGACCACAGAAGATAAGCATATGAATGGTAAAATAATTACTGAGACGAAGCTCACTAGGAAGAAGGATAGGAAGTTAAGAGAGAAGATGGCTAACACTGTAAGATTACAAGAGGTTCTAGTGGACACTTCAGAGCAAGAAGAATTGTAGAATTGGAGCTTTGCCGAGATATCATAACAATGACATAGAGTACTTCACCATGATGAAGAAATATAGCCGTTGGAACCGATATACCCATTCAACTGCCACTCCGAATGGATTGAAAAGTAGTAATGGGTTACCACTAGACCATTGGATAGCACCATAATGGATAGAATGGAGTTAATGAAGGTCGCATGTCCATTGCAAGCAGACTGTTGCTAATATTTCCTACTTAACCCATCACACCACGCACCAAGAATATTTTTTTATAACTAAGAATTTGAGTGTGAACACTGAGATTTACTTACCCTAAGATCATTGCCTTACTATTCACTGTAGTCTCTGAATTCCTTTTGCACCTGAGCTAGCTGACCCAAGTTTGTATGTCGAACGAGCTTAGCGCTGCTGAGAATTTTTTTGAAGAAGTCCTAATTGATTTAATGACTGAGAGATTCATGTCAGAACGCGGAATGTCTACAAGTGTATAGGCATCATCCTTGGGTGCACTTCCATCTTCCCCCTCTACTACTCGAGCAGGACCATCCTGACTGCCTTCAGAAAGATGATCTAAGCTCGGAAATGACTTCGCCACTGTGAAGATGATCCCAAGCATCTTGCCTAAATATATCCCACCACTAAGCGGAACAGTGAATCGAGACATTGTACCCAGAGACTTCGACTATGTTGTAGTCACTGCGTACCTCCCGAAAGCAGTGCACGTAGTTCATGCTGACCAAGAGAAGCTCACCACGCTAAAATTTAGTGATTTTAACCTTGGATATCGCAAGGTTTATAGTATTCTAGCCCTACACAAGTACTTGACTATTACAAAAGGAAAGAACCCCAAGATTGTACTGCAACAATGGACCCATAACCTTGTGCAATCAACCCTCCTCAACGTAACGAAGATTCCACATTTGGGGAGGCATCAGGAAGTAAATGCATGCGTTAGACTGTTGTTGTCCTGCTAACATGGAGGATACCTATGGTTGGACCACCACATCACTGTGAATCCAATTCTGATCAATTGGATCATTGCACTAAGCATGCAGGGCCCTAACCCATAGGAATTTTACCCTGGAAAAACTACATATCGCGCTCTCGCTCAACGAATAAAAGACACATATGGAGAACTGGATAAAGACACGCGAGGTTATAAGGTAGCCTCCATTGAGAACGCAACAATGCACTTTGGTTGACAGCCGATCATAGGTAAGTTAGTCTGAAAAATAGACCTACACAGGTGACCGAATTTGTAGTTGACCTCGCAAGGAAGTATGTGGAGGGACTACAAATGAACTGGGAAAAATACCTTATAAATAAGCTAGAGCTTGACTATAGACAAGCATAGGACCAAGCGTATGAGTTCCACTTTAGCTGGTTTCTCATACTCATCGCTTTCATCACTTGGGATCTTCCTAAGGGAGCCACTTTTCTGGATATCTAACCCTTCGAGCGACTGGTCGTGAAGTTTTGTACGTTGTGGTACTCGAACGACATGAAAAAATAGTGGCAGTCAAATGTTGTCTTCCATGCTTACTAAACTCAATTGAATAATTCCATTTAGTCTACACCACACATCACATCCAACATGCTTCATAGGTTTAAACCATTGATGAAATTCAGCGCAGATCGTCACTTCACCTACATCACAGTGCATGCAAATGAGCACAAACAACAACTCTAGTCATATTACAAGCTGAAAAAATATGACTTGGAGGAGATTACCAAGGAATGGTTTGCATGCCTCCTTCTTGCAGCAGACCCCGCAGAGATGTCTAACGTAGATAGCCCTGAAGCTATGTCGGACACACCAGGATTGCGCAAGACTAAGAAGGATGTGGAAGTTCAATATATCCACAACACATCCACAAATACTTCTTTGCTCTCACCTACAAAGGGAGGTAATGACGAAGAACTAGGGGGCACAAAAGTTGAGCAGAACAAAGGCGAGGTTACTCTACCTAGTGACGAGGAAGATCCCTCCAAGAAATAGAAAATTACCCCACCCAATCCCTCATCCTGAAAGAAAGATAAGGCCACCTGGACCATGCTTAAAACTACCCTTACCCTGGATGATTTTGACTTCTTAATTGCCGCACTGAATGATGTTTCACTAGAGCTCGTAGAAAATCAAGAAGCAAAGCAGGAGGAGCTATTCCTCCGGATCACGAGTGAACTCAAAAAAGTGCAGCAGGCACTCCAGTCCAACCAAGCAGTTTCTATGGTTCCCTTAACAAGGGAAATACCAGGAATAGATTATGAGCCCACTCAATTACACTCGATCACCGAGAAAGTCAAAGCTCACCTTCGACAAACTCAAGAAGACAAAAGGAGAACACATGGAGAACAAAGGAGGAAGGCAAAACATGATCAACTTTCCTTACAAGCAAAGTGGGATGAGGAAAAATCACAGTTATAGGAGAGCAAGGACCAGTTGGTAGCAGAGAAACTTGAAGTAATGGAAAGAGTTCACGAAGCACTGCGCTCTGTGACGATGAGCACTGCGCTCTGTGATGATCATAGAAGTGAATATGAAAGATCATCTCCCACAGTAGGTGACCCAACTGGAAGAAGTAATCCAACAACTTCAACAACGCATCATAGATATGGAGCTTTGCACCATGTCTGAGACACCCAAAGAGATAATAGATCCGAGAGAGGCCACTGCTCTAAGTGCAGTCGATCAATTAAAAACCTTGGCTTTAGAATGTAGGAAAATAAGCACTAGAAGTGCCCAGACTTACAAAACCCTCACAGAAAATCCAGAATTACAGACATTGGAGGCACAACTCAATGAAGAAAAGCAGTGTGTAGATGTGATACAAGCACAGCTGAAGTCCATAACCCCAGTTGAAAGAATGAAGAGGTTTGCAGAACAACGCACAGCCTAACAACAAGTACACACACTACAAAGTAAAGTAATGGAAGTCTCTCAATGACTAAAACCACTTCAAGAGAAGGCATGCCAACTATTCGCCAAACTTGAAAGCCAGGGAGTTGAACTCAAACAGGGTGTCATCACTGCAGAACAGTGCCTGGAAGGACCGCTCAATGACACAGTAATCCAGGAATTTACTGAACAAGAGTTTTTCTCACTGTAGTAGGTCAAAGCAGCTCGAGCCAAGCTCGAGGCATTCGAAACAGAATTGGCCAGACCTGAGTGACTCGGGATGAGTCATGGGTGAGTGTTGAGGGCCTGTTCACCCTTGAGCAAGTTTTGAAGAATACTTGGTCATATTTGAACACTTTTAGGACTACGACAGCTTGCCAAGGAAGGAGCACAACGCGAACTGGAAAGTAAGCAAGCAAGACCTATTTTTGGGTCCATTTTAGGGTTTTGGGTTGATGTAACAGGAAAGGGATGTTGGCCCGTGGGTTTACCCACGCTTAGGCCCATTTTTTAATCTATAAATAGGCAATGTAAATATAGGAGAATAATAGTAATGTAGACATCTATGTGATGTATAACTTAAAGCTTAGTGCTAGTAACTGGATCTGTGTGATTGGATGTATCTCAGAGTGCTCTGTGCATGAGATCAGAAAACTAGGTGCCAGTTGTTGTAGTCTTGTGCTGAAGAGCAAGGAGGAAGGATCTAGCGAGCTACGCAGATATTTTGTCCTATGCAAAGTAAGGATCATTGAAGCTTTGTGGTGTAACTTCTTAACCAAGATAATATAAAGAAGACTTTGTGGACGTAGCCCAAGGGTGGGGGTGAACCACGGTAACTGTGTGTATAGTTCTTTGTGCTTTGATCTAATGTGTTTATATCTTTCTTGGCTAAGTGCTTGATGTGATTAAGTAGATCCAGTTATGCTTTGTGATGATGATATATGAATGAATGTTAGATCTAACATATAGAATGATTAGTGCTTGATCTGTTGAATCTAACCTATATTTCTATGGCTAAATACTGAATCAACTTTAGTATAAACTGCAATGCTCTGTGCTTTCTGCGAAGTGTATTAATGAATATATGTTAAGGAATAACTAATGCTAAGTGCACTGTAAGAAAGCTAATCATAGATCTGTGTCCCAACTAAGGTTGCAGACATCTGAGTCCTGCAACCACCCCTGCCTCTACCTCAGGTGAGACTTCATCTACTTTGCAGGTGTTTCCGAAAGGGTCGGTAATTAAGGTTTTGTTGGTGTGCTCTTGAGCGTTGAACCATGGGTCTGCTCCTGTGCCAACAAGAAGTTTTGGAATAGAAAAAGAAAGAGTTAAAAGACTTTATGACCAGAAGGATCACATGCTTGATTGAGGAACATGAGAGCATGTCCCAGATATTTAATACTAGCAACCTGGATGTCGAAGCTAAGAGAAAACTAGAGGATCCTTAGAATATTGAATTACCTATCCCATACAAAGAAGAAGTATTATCCAGGAACCCTAGGAAAGAATTTCAACAACACGAATTAACTAAGACCAAAGAAGAAAAGAATGAGAATGCGAAAAGAATTATCAAGACAAAGCTCACTGGGAAGAAGGCTAGAAAATTAAGAAAGAATAGGGCTAATACTGAAAGGTTACAGGAGGTTCTAGAGGAGACCTCACAGAAAGAAAAATTGCAAAATTGGAGCTTCGTCGAGATATCAGAAAAACGACACATGGAAATCGCCATGACGAAGAAATATAGTCATTGGGGCCGATATATCCATTCGAATTCCGCTCCGAATGGACATAAAAGCAATAAAGGTTCATCATCTGACCATTGGACCATGCCATAATGGATCAAACAGGAGTTAATGCAGGCTCATTCCCATTGCAAGCCAATCATTGTCGAATTACCTATTTATCTCGTCACTCCATGCACCGAGAACACTTTTTCCAATTGCGAATTCGAGCCCACATCCTAAGATGATTTTATACAGTGATCAGTGTGGCCTCATTCTTTATCTCATTACCATGTATGAGTTGTTCCCTGATCCCGTGAATTCTTTACCCTGAGTGTGTATGTCAGAAGCAGTAAGCATTGCAGAGAAAGTCATTGAGGAATTTTTGATGGACTTGATGATAGAGAGAGTCATGTCGGAGAGAGGAGTGTCTACAAGTGTACAACCATCTTTGACGAGAGGAATGCAAGCCTCTTCATCCAATGCTCGAGCCAGACCATCCCAGCTAGCTAATGAGAAATGAACGAATCACAGAGATGATATCATGAATGCTAAGTTGATTCCGAGCATTCTACCTGCTTATCTACCACCTATGAGTAGCGCAATAAATCGAGACAGTGTGCCCCAAGATTTTGAATACAAATTGTTCACTGTGTACCTTCTGAAGGGGGTATGCGTAGTGTGCACACACCATGATACTATTGTATCATTGAAGTTTAGTGACTTCAACCTCCGCGATAGGAAAGTGTACAATATGCTAGCCCCATACAAGTATCTGACTAGAACCAAGGGAAAGAATTCAAAGATCATTCCCCAGTAGTGGACCATGAACCTCGTGCAGTCCACACTACTTAATGTAATGAATATTCCTCACTTTGGGAGGCATCATGAAGTGAACACATGCATCAATTTTTTTTTGTCCTGCTATCATGGAGGACACTTGTGTTTGAACTGCCACATCATAGAGGATCCGACTTTGATTAATTGGATCACAAGGATGAGCATGCAAGGCATTGACCCATAGGATTTATACCCCGGAAAGATTGTTGATCATTCTCTCGCCCAGAGAATCAAGGATACTTACAATGATGTGGAGGAAAGCATGCAAGGCTACAAGGTAGCCTCTATGTAGAGCAACGCAGTGTGCCTTACCTGTCAATTGATCTCAGGAAATCTAGTTCGTAAGAATCAACCGACCCAAGTAACTCGATTCATAGTCAACCTCGCAAGGAAGTGCATGAAGGGACTACAGATGAATTGGGCAAAGTACCTCGTGAACCAATTAGAACTAGATTGCAGGGAAGCACATGATTAGGGATATAAATCCCACTTCAGCTGGCTTCTTATCCTAATCTCTTTCATCGCATGGGAGATGTCAGAAGGTGCGACCTTCCAAGACACCGATCCATTTGAACCTCTGGCCACGAAGTTCAATACGTTGTCGTACTCCAATGACATGAACAAGCACTCACAATCAAATTATGTCTTCCACATGTATTATAAACAGTTTAAGGTAGCCGTATAGGCCACGTTTCGTATAGCCCCGAACACACTTCATAGGTTTAGACCCTTAATGAAATTCATTGTGGACCGCCATTTCATCTATATCACCGCATGCACTGATGAGCATAAAAAACAACTACAGTCATTCTACAAGTTAATGGAGGATGACTTGGAGGAGATTACCATGGAATGGTTGCCGGACCTCGTTGTTCTAGTTGACCCTGTAGAGATGTCTGATGTTGACATCCCCAAAAATGCATCGGATACAACCAAACCTAGCAAGATAAAGAAGACCGAAGACAATGCATGTGTAAAGACTGCGTCCATCTGAGCAGAGAAAGGAGGTGATGGCACATAAGTCAAATAGAGGAAAGGTGAGGTTACACCACCAAGAGACGAGGAGGATCCCTCGAAGAAAAGGAAGGTTTCCCCTCCGAAACCTTCTTCAAGGAAGAAAATGAAAGCAACTAGAACCAAATTTGAGACCACCCTCAACTCAGACGAATTGGAATTCATCGTCACAACACTGAATGGTGCTTCACTAGAGATAGCAGAGAAGAAATAAGCTAAGCGAGAGGAGGTATTCAGTTGGATTAAGGATGATCTCCAAGGACTGTAGCAGGCACTACAGTCCAGCCGCGGAGTATCCACTATTCCCCTGAAAGTTGGAACACCAGAACTAGGTGACGAGCATGCTCAATTACACTAGATCACTGATACAGTTGAAACTCACCTTCGACGAGCTCACGGAGAAACAACACAAGCCACCCAGGCTTTAGCGCAAGTACAGAAAGACCTTGAGGACCAAAGAAGTGTTGTAGAAAAGGAAAATCTTGATCTACAAGAGAAATGGGATGAAGAAAAATTAGAGCTACAACAAAGCAAGGAACAGTTGCTCGTTGAGCAACTTGAAGTTAAGGAAAGGGTCAACATAGCACTTTTCTCTATGACAATCATCGAAGTATAGACTAAGGAACAAGTTCCATAGCAGGTGGCACAACTAGAAGAGGTAATCTAGAAGCTATAGAAACACATCGTCGAATTAGAGCTCAGCACAGTACCAAAAACCCCACAGGAGATAAGGAGCCAAAGAGAAGCAGTTTCCCGTAGTGTAGTTGAAAGATTAAAATAGCTTGCCTTGGAGTGCAAGCAACTCAGTAACCGCAGTTCCCAAACCTATGAAAATCTCACTGAAAATCCATAATTGCAGACACTGGAGTTGTAGCTCCAAGAAGAAAAGCAAAACATAGATACACTAGAGGCATAACTGAAGGTCCTGTTAGCTATAGAAAGGATGAAGAGATCTGAAGAACAATGCACAACTCAACATCATATCCATATGATTCAAAGCAAAGTGTTGGAAGTCACTCAATGACTTCAACCTATGGAAGACAAGGCATGTATGATGTTTACAGAGGTTGGGAGCCAAGGAGTAGAGCTAGAACAGGTCATCCTCACAACAGAACAATGCCTACAAGGGCCAATGAATGACGCAGTGATCCAGGATTTCACCAAAAAAGAGGCCACAACAAAGCAACGAGTCGAAGCAGCTCGAGCCAAGATCAAGGCATTCGAGGCAGAACTGCTCAAACCTTAGTGACTTGGGATGAGTCACAGGTGAGTGTTGGGGGCCTATTGGCCCTTGACCAAGTTCTAGGAGCTTCTCGGTCATGTTGACCTATTTTGGGACTTCGAAAACCTGTCAAAGGAGGAACGCAAGTCGAAGTAGAGATCACGAGATCTCAACCCCCTTTTGGGCCCCTTTTTGGATTTTTGGGAATATGTAATGGGAATGGGATGTCAGCCCATGGGCTTACCCATGTTTAGACTTATTTTGTAATGTATATATAGAAGGGTAGGCAATAGAAAGACACCAATGTGCTAAGTGCTAAATAAATGGCTAAGTGCTAGATCTATGTGATCAAAGGATTGTAAGTGCTCTATGCATATTGTATAAGACTTGTAGGGCTTATTGAAAGTCCCTATGAGAGACTATAGAATGATTTGGACTATAAAGCAAGGAAGAAGGATCTAGTTAGCTGCACAGATCTTCTGTCCTGTGTGGAGTAAGGGTTTTTAGGCTTTGTTCTTGTAACCGATTGATCGAAGAATATAAAGAAGAAGAGTTGGTGGACGTAGCCCCAGGGTGGGGGTGAGCCATGTAAACAATGTGTTATGTTCTTTGTTCTTATTTTTTGATATGTTCATATATTATATGCTAAGTGCTCTAATATGTTTAGATAGATCTATTCATTCTTGGTGCTTATTATATGTGAGAATGTTAGATCTGATGTAGATATTCATGCTTAGTGCTTGATATGATCATTCTGATCCATTTGTATGTGCTAATTAATTGAATACTATAGATTAGTGTGAATGTTGTGAAGCTCTTTCTTATAAGAGAAGTGGTTATTGACTATATATTGAGGAACTAACATAGCTAAGTGATTTATTAAGTAGTATAATCACAGATTTGTGTCCCAGCTAAGGTTGCAGACACTTGAGTCCTGCAACCACCCCTACCTCTACCTCGGGTGAGACTTCATCTTCTTCACAGGTGTTGCCGAAAGGGTCGGTAGTTAGAGATTTGTTGGTGCATTGTTGTAGCATTGAACCCTAGGTCTGCCCCTGTGCCAACAACAACCAACAATTTGTCAAGAAAATATTCAAAGAGCTTAAGATCCTCTCTGAACTCTGAAAAAATAATAGAGGCTAGTGTCTTCAACTAAATTGGTAGCTTAAGGGTGAAAACAAACTCATTTGGTGGTTTCAGGATGATCACAAACCAATCTAGTGGTTTCAAGATGACCAGAAACAGAATGTCTAGCAGAACTTGATGTCTTCTACTAAATGGAATGGTTTTTATTTAACCATAAACTAACAAGGAAAAAATTCATGTCTTATGCTCAATTGGTGGTTTTAAGATGACCACAAACTATCAAGAGATCAAGGATAAAAAAACTATGAATGGAATGGTTTTAGGATTACCACAAACCATATCAACAACAAGATGTTCAAGAACAAGACTGCAAACAAGGAACTAGATTGCATACTTGATCATCTGTTCATATGCTCTAAATAAAACTTGGAACTTGACTGAAAACTTTAGATTTCCTCCCTGTAAGGGACAAGTGGTTCAAATTCCCTTGATCTTCATTCACAAGTATGGTCAAGAAGATATCCACAGAACAATGTGTATGCTTTCATAATGTATACACGGATCAAGATCGAAACACTGATATATCATATGATCATTATCAACTTCATTGACTTCACTGATCTTGTTGTCAGAAGATTGCATGTTTGTTTCCTATTTGATCATTTGGTCACATAATTTGGTATCATATCTTCACATACTTTGGTACCTCAATCTTAGATTACTATGTCATATCTCATATTCCCCCCCCTTAATCGAAGATTCAATGTATTCGATACACCATCAAGCTACATAGTGGTTCATGCCACACACCATCCTCTCTATGTACAAGAGGAATATAGATACATGACTCAAAAGGAATTACTAAATACATGGGGAATACAATAGCCTATGGAAAGACTTATAGCTTGGACCAAAAACTTTGAATGGACACAAATCCAGAATGCAGGAGAGAGACAAGTCTTGAATGTACTGCAAATCACGAAACTTGAAGTCTGACATTTCTCACTAATTTCCCCTTTGTCAACTGAAAAGTGAGAAGTCTAGATAATTATATATACCTCCTTTGAAAGTGGAAAAGGGTAATCAAACCTTCTTCCGATGGAGTCTGAAGACTCGATCATCAACTCAGAAGACTACATCAACTTGGTCCCGATCATACCCTATATTATACAATCTTGAAAAACATTCACGTTCGTCAACTATAGAAATATATCTAATCAAGTATGGTCATACTTGTCTATAAATCCATGGATAAGAATTCTCGACTAAATTGTCTTCCAAACACCAAAACGAATTCCCTAACCATTCAAAATGAATATGTTTCCTCTTGCTCTTTTGACACCTTACTGAGAGGTGATTTGTCTTCCCACAAAATCTGCATGGGTGAAGACCAAAATAGTTTGACTTATCATGGCCAAACTTGTGACAGTGTTTTCATTGTATAGGTTCTTTATCCGACCGATTATCATGATCTATAATATTTGTAGAAACCTCATCATCAAAAATATCTTGTACCTATTCCTCAAGCTTTGTCTTTTTATCATCATTCAGAAAACCTCCACTTACAAAGAAAATAGGTTTTCTATAATTAGGAATATGAAAAAGGTTGTCAACATCCTTTTCATATCCTAGTCCTTATCGATTTCATTTAAAGTGTAATTCTTCCCATGGCCAAACAATTCTAATTTCTTTTCCACATTTATCCACAAGTTTTTCTGACATAGGGACTTCATGCAACTCATCTTCATGTGTATGACTGTCATCACTAGTCAACTGAATGTCTTTATTGAAGTAAATTTCATCCTTGATGTTGTTTTTTTTGTTCAAATCACATTGTTGGTGTCAAAGGAGATTTAACTCATTAGATAATATTTTTTTTAAAGTTAGAACATATCAAATTTCTTGTGCATTACTTGTAAACAAGCAATCACTGTACCGAGAGTGCACTTGTTTATTGCAACTGCAGATTCTGTAGTTGAGTTAATTAACGTGTGCAATATTGTAAATCTTTCTTAAATTCTTTCCATTATGAAGAATATGGAAGAGAGATATGCAAGAGATATAACCAATGAATTAGATTCCCACAATGATCCTAAGACCCCCTTATTCAATTTCCGGTAGGTCTACAACTTAAACAATAAATACAATTTTTCAAATGCAATTTGTTGGACCCCTTATAACACCTTTACATGTTCAAGGAAAAACAAAAACCCTTATAACTCCAATTACAATCAATGGAGAAAACTCCTCCATACAAAACATTATAACTCCTTAAATACACATCAAAGTCTTCCTTAAAAATGGCTTAATCTCTAGTTTGTGGCTTTCCTACTTGCTTTCATTAATTAGTTTGAAATTTCTTGAATGAAATAGCTTCACTTCATAAACCAATAAAATATCAACTCATTCTTGTCATTTTTTCAATGACAATCCCTTGCCATCAATTACAAATAACTTGAAAAGTTAATCCCTTTAACATGCTAAAACTCTTTGAATGGGTGATTAACTTAGTTTTAACACCAAACCCTTGAGCATTGTAACGCCAATTCCATACAATCAAAGGCTTAACCCTAAAGACTATAGGTTCAACTTTTAAATACTTTACAAATATCTTTAAAAAACAATTCTAAAATTCTGAATAAAAATAAAACATAGAGACATTAAGTTCTTTCTTTACCAAGTCAAGGGTGCTTCCTTTTGCAAGTTTCAAAACCAGGTCCGTAAATCCATTTTCTACCCAATGATTTCAAGAAGCTCCATTACTAGGTTGAGGTTGATCAAGAACATATCGTTTTGATTAGCTTCTAAGCATATTCACCACTCTTCTATGTAGGTTGAGAGGGTTTCACAACAATTCTAAACTGCAACCATCATTTGATGCAATCCTACATTGCGGGCTTTACCTTTCAATGAGACTTTCTTATCAATCGACTTTGCTAGCCTAGTTTCACTATAAAACACTGCAATAGACAATCGTAGATAGAGAGACTGGTGTCTTTTATTTACAGTAACATCATGCATGCACTTATATGGTTGGCTCTCCTTAAAACTCTACGAAGAGGACTTTGCGCTCAGATGGTTGGATCTCCTTAAAACTCTATGAAGAGGAACAAAAGAGGCACATGGACAATTCATAATGGTTGTCTTACCCACAAAGATCCATCTACGAACAAAATCTTTAATTATTTGTTTGGATGTTCAAATAGTTCTTCAAAGTTGTATATATAATATTGTTGCAACCAATGCCTTTCTCGCTATCGACTGGCGATTCTTATTCTTTTGCTAAAGTGTACTTCTTTTTCTCCATTATTAAACTTCTTATATAGTGAAGGCTCATGCATGGAGTGGTCGGGTTCTCTTAAACAATCAACAATAAAATCAATGCACAATTCTTTCACCAAGACTGAAAGCTATTTGAATGGAAATGATTATCTTTCTTCATCATGTCACGAGACTTCAGATCGTGCCCCAAAGTCGGATCGCTTCTTTCAAATGTATTCACTTCAGACAGAAAATGCATGAGTGTGAGAAATATTCTTCTTCATGTTGAGTGTTGGCATCCTCCTCAGACTGAAGAAAATGTTCTCCTCATGCAAGTAGTTTCTTCTTTGTTCATTATTGCAATTTCAATAATCATTCAACCTCCCCCAATGTGGAAAACAAAAGGAACATCCACAGGAAAAATTATGATAATGTCCCTTAAGACTAAAGAGACTCTGATAAATTATGAATTATCAAGGCCATTATATCATAAACCTTCTCTTATAGCACTATTAGATTCATACTAAAGAAAAAAATAGAAACATAATAGAAATAACTGAAGCAATCAAGAAACCATGATAAACAGAGATAAATAGAATATTGCTAGAAAATACATACTCTATAATCATTAATAAATGAACAAATAATCATGTACATAGACATACATATATAATACAAATATACCATAATTGTACCATAAATGTCATGTAACTGTATAACAGTTAGGTAAACTAATGAACTATGATTATAGTTTTAACAGATGAGACACATCATCATGACAAAATATGTAATTTTGAACAATATTTTCAATAAAATCCTCCCATTTTCTAGCCTCAACATTTTCGAACCACAAGGAGGTTGGAGATCTCCATCCCACCCTACAACTAGCCCGAGGAACAAAAGATCAAGTTCCTACTAAGGTAAATATATTAATGAATGAAGGGAATGGAGTAGAGGCTTTGATAAACAAAACTCATCGCTTTCAGCCAACCAATGATCCTTACCGATTTGAACATAACATCCATCCCCAATTTTCCATACTATCCAGAGTCCAACTAGGGGAAAGGCATTGACCAATTCCTTCCAGATAATCAATCCTTTCGAGGATCGAAGGGAAGGTGGAACCAATATTCCATCGAGAGTCCATTTAGATATTTGGACTTTAATATGCTCTCCCAAATGGAGTTACTCTATGTTTAAAGTTCCAAACCTTCTTCTCTTCGAGGGCTTGTGAAAAGGAACGAATGTTTTTTAGGTCCTATCCCCCACAGTCTTTGGGGAGCGCCAACTTGTCCCATTTTACCAGTGGAATACATCCTCAACACCGAGCCCTTGACCAAAGAAATTGAAAAATCACCCTTCTTATATTATTGATAATTTATTTAGGGATCAAAGTGATTCAATCCCAAAAGACTGGAATTCTCTCAATCATTGATTTCAAAAGCAAGAGCCTTCCTTCCCTTGAGAGAAACTGGTTAATCGAAACATAATAATTTCATTCAAATTTTTTCAAGATCCATACCTAGTCCACATATCTATAAAAAATAGACTTTAAATGGAAACATAATTACTTGAATGGCGCAACACCCCTACCTCAACAGGTTCTGCTTGACCTCTCGGTCTAAGGATCGTTCTGAATCTTCGCTTAAGACGAAATGGCTCTTTAATTCCCATTTGAAATCTTCACACCTGTAACCACAGGTCCTTCTTAGGAGTTACGCCTATGCAAACAAGCACTAGGAATGAACTCTTAACCATGTGACCAACCAATGCGACCACAACCTTTACCCGAAAATTATTTCGTGAATCGTTATTTTGAGGTTGTTGGTGTGATACAAATCCAACACTCCTCCTCCACAAAATTCCGAAACCCGATGTGGGACCTCTCCCCAGGACCAGATCCGATGGTTCTGTGTCTCCTCCGCGATCGATGACCATGATTGCGTCACAACTTCACGTTTCGCGATGTCAAGACTCTTTGTGTAATGCAAGCCCAATGCTCCACCTTTCGACTCCCAAGAAGTCGAGATCTGAATTCAAGAGATCAATGACCCCCCATTGATCCAGATCCAACGGATACTATTTCTACTGGGATTATGAGCGCTAAAAGGTTATGAGCCTTATCCTTCCTGTTGATATACTATATCTAACGACTCAATAAGTTTTGATGTTCCTCCCTCTGAGAAATTTTTACCATCCGTTCAACTTTTAAACAGATATAAGTCAAAGGACTTGGCATCAATTCTTCTAGGGTCAACCTCTATGAGGTGACTTCAACCTTCTGCTTTTCTTTGAATCCATCGAAGTCTCTATCACTTATGGGCTCAGATTCTACTACAAACTTAGGAATTCCAAGGGTTCTTTGCGCGCACTCCTTGTGGGACTCATGATAACCTCTGGTTATCTAATGTCTTCCTCTTCTGTGCACTCATTGCAACAGAAATCCTTCAACCCCTCACTTGGGTTGGAAAAATATAATACTTCAACCTTCCTACACACTCCTTGCATGGCTCTGTGTTATACTCGCACTTTTGCTGGTAGAAGAACAACGATATCTCTCCTATAATTTTTCTGAGGTAAAACTCCGAACCTCTGAACGCACTCTTTGCGGACTTTCACTGCACTCCTTGCAGGAATTATCAGGATGAGAAACAATTGAAACTCATTCTCTCTCTCTCAAAGACTTCATACATCCAACATGAAATCATACATGCACATAGAATTTAAACAAATGCACAACAAAGACTGAATATTAACTGTAAACATACCAATTAATAGATGTAAACATAATTCATAAGAACACCATGAAATTTGGATGAAATCTTCTTTAAATTAATCCAAGTGTATCTGGACATGGGTTCAATAGAAAAATCTATTTGCTCATACCAATTCTACAATCTTTGTTCTTCTCCTTGGCTCTACAACTCTCTAATTCTTACAATGAGAATAATGATACAATACAATACATGCGAGGGATCTTTCTAGAGTTTTCCCTCCTACACTCTAAGCTATCTAATCGAATTAAAGTCTACAAATACTTTACATTTAATACAATAAATGCCTCCAACAAACAGATGAGAGAAACCGCTCAAGATCTACATTACAACTCAAAACATTTAAGGGGAATTATGTCCCTCCATCTATTACATTAATGTTTCATCTTTTCAAATTCAAAATTCCTTCAAAATGTGTGCTGGTGAAAATCCATTTGTCCTCTGCTCTTGCACAGGATTTGCTGGATTTCTTACGATGCTCCTGCATCATACTCCTCTGGATGAAAAATTCAAGAAATCCTATTCATGAGCTTCTGCATCGTCTGTCCATGTTTCTAGATCTCCACTTTGCTTTCCCAACGAGCATTTTCAATCGGGTGTCCCTTCCATTTGACAAAATACTCAAAGTATATCTTCCTACAGGTCTTTTTGCTAACTCTCTCATCAATTATCCTTTCCATCTACGAATTTTTAGCTACAGGCAGTTGTTTAACCCATTGAATTTATTTTTGATTCCCTTCTCCATCTGTTCCATCTTCTCTGTAACGATAGATATTTGCTATGTTGAATATGGACGATATTCCAATTCCATCTGGCAATTCTAGCTCATAATCATTTGCTTCAAATTTCCTTATGATTTTAGACGGTCCTATCCTTTTCATCTTCAGCTTATTATACATTCCCCTTGGGAATATTTCTTTCCTCAGGTGAGCTAAGACTAAATGTCCAACTTCAAACTGAAGTTCTCTTCTATGATGATCTGCTCGGTGCTTATATTCCTCGTTGGAATTTTGGAACCGCTCTTTGATCTCACTGTGGAGCTCTTGCATCTCTGCTACAAATTCTTCCACTCTAGCACTTCTGAATTTACTTTGCTCTAAGTCCGTCAAATCAGATACTCTGATGGGATGCATTCCATACATTATCTGGAATGGGCTCTATCCGGTGCTCCTATTCGGTGAATTGTTATATGCAAATTTCACTTGTGGAAGAATCTGATCCAACTGACTGTGATGTTTAGCTACTAAGCTCCTTAACAAATCCCCTAAGCTTTGATTCATTACCTCAGTCTGTCCGTCTGTCTGAGGGTGATATGTTGAGCCAAAAGATAAATTAGTCGCCAACTTCTTCCATAGTGTCCTCCAAAAATGACCAACAAATTTGGTATCTCGATATGAAACAATACTCTTGGGTAAGCCATGAAGTTGAACTTCTTTTAAAAACATGTTTGCAATATGAGTTGCATCACTGGTTTTATGACATGGAATGAAATGTGCCACTTTTGAAAATCAATCAACTACCATGAATATGGAATCATAACCCCTCTGTTTCCTTGGTAGTACTAACACAAAATCCATGCTTACCGCGTACCACAACCTCTCTAGTACTGACAATGGCTGATATAATCCTGTATTCCATCTTTCCCCTTTGCATGCTGGAAAATTCTACATTTGTTGACAAACTTCCTAACATTTGTCCTCATCCCTCGCCAATAATATAAACTGTTCATCTACGTGAATGTTTCTTCATGGCCGAAATGTCCATCCAATCCCCCACTATGTTTTTCCTTCAGAAAATTCTCTCTCATAGAACTCTTCGGAATACACAACTCATTTCCTTTGAATAATAATCCATCCTAGATTAAATATTCAATCCATTGACTTATGTCTCTTAGAACAAGATTTTCACATGCTTCATAAGCGTCCCTGAAATTTGAATCATCCCTGTACATATCCTTAAGGTTATCAAAACGTAAGGTCTTCACACGAAACTCTTACAAAATCAAACATTTCCTGCTCAACACATCAACAACCTTGTTAGCAGTTCCAGAAATGTGTTTTATAACAAAAGTAAAGTTCTTCATAAACTCAACCCATTTGGCATTTTTTTGGTTCAATTTCTCCTTTCAAGATATGAATTGTAAAACATGATTGTCTCTATACAAAACAAACACCTTCAAAGCCAAATAATGTCTCCATTTCTTCAGTACATGTATGACTGCATAGCACTCTTTATCATACATGGTATATTTCATCTTGGCATCGTTCAATTTCTCACTGAAGTATGCAATCGGTCTATTGTCTTGACTTAAGACTACTCCAACCACAAACCCACTTGCATCACATCTCACTTAAAATGTCTTACTAAATTTTGGCAAAACCAGAACTACATGTTTGGTTATATTCTCTTTCAACAAATTGAAAATTTTCTCTGCTTCATCTATCAAATGATAATATTTATGTCTTTTCTTGACTATGTCCATCATTGGTGCACACATCCCACTAAAATTTCTGATGAACTTCCTGTAAAAACTGGCTAGTCCATGGAAGCTTCTGACTTCAAAGATATTCCTTGATGATGGCCATTCTTTGATTGCTTTTACCTCTTCAGGATCCATCTTCAAATCATTCAAATAGATCAAAAACCCCAAATAAATGATTTCTTTCTTCATGAAAGATGACTTCTTCAGATTTATCAGCAACTTCTCTTGCTGCAACCTTCTCATCACTAGAGTTAGGTGTCTCAAGTGCTCTTCCTGAGTCTTACTGAAGATCAGTATATCATCAAGATACACAATTACAAACTTTCCAATGAAATATTTCAAGACTTCGATCATCAATCTCATGAAAGTACTTGGCGTATTCGTCAAAACAAATGACATGACAAGACATTCATATAATCGTTCAGTCATCTTCCATTCATCAGCTTCCTCATCCTAATTTGATGATATCCACTTTTCAAATCAATCTTTGAAAAAAAAAATTCTCCACTCAAGCAATCCATCAACTCATCCATCCTCGGTAAAGGAAATCTATTCCAGATGGTGATTTTATTTATATCTCTCGAGTCCGTACACATCCTCCATCCACCATATTTTTTTGGACTTAACACTATTGGTACAATGCATGGAATCAAGCTTTCTCTAATCAACCCTTTGTCCATCAAATCCTGGACTTTCTTCTTAACTTCTTCATTCTCTTGCGACGTCAATCTGTACGCTACTTTGTTTGGTAAACTTGCCCCTGGTATAAGGTCGATGTGATGGCTTATGCTCCTGATGGGTGGAAACAAATAAGGTAATTCGTCCACAACTATATCAACGAAATTCTCCAGCAGTTCCTGAATTTCTTTGGGTAGATCATCTATTGAGGTACTGGTCAAAATGATTCTTAGTTTTATTACCATAGTGAACTGCATGTCTTCTTCTTTCTTGAATTCATCAATAAGATCCTTCCCACTCATAAGAAGTATAATGTTGATTGCTTCTTCTTTCACCTTCTTGTCTTCGATTGGTAGAAACATATGTGTCCTGCCATTCTTCTCTAAGGAGTATGTGTTCTTTCTCCCATCATGAAAAGCATTTATGTCATATTTCCATGGTCTCCACAAAAAAATAGGATAGACATCCATGGGAATAACATCACACAAAATGTCATCCCTGTAACCCCCTATCTTAAATTCAACTAAACATTGTTTAGTGACAGTTACGTGATGTCATTTTTGCAACCACGAGACTTTGTATGGGCTTGGATGTGCAACTGTCTCCACTTCCAGCTTCTCCACCATCTTTGCGGATACTAGATTATTTGTACTTCCACTGTCCACAATCAGCTTGCATACCCTATCCTTTTCTTGCAAGAAGTTCTAAACAAACTGTTTCTTTGGAATGGATTCTCCACCTCTTTCTCTGGCTTCAAGAGAATTTTCCTCATCATTAAGGATATTCCTCCTTCTGCATCTTTTGACTCAAAATTTCTCCTTTGCGCTTCTGAAATGTGAGCTTCTCCTCCTCCATCTCCTTTTCTATCAGGACATTCATAAGACTTATGTCTGATCTTTCCATAGAAAAAACATTTTACCTCACCTCCTCTGCCTCTGCCTACAACTTCTTCTTCGACTCTAGCCTCATTTTCACTTTCATCCTCACTGAAATCTCCTGTATCAATAGCTCATCTCTATGTTTTCTCCATGGCATTTAAATGAGAAAAAAGTTCTCTCATTTCCATTTACATGACTAAATTGATAATTGGTCAGTCTTGACGTCTTCTGGGCGGCATTGTTCAAATCTTCTCTTTACTACAGAGATTCAAAATCTGTTCTTTGATACCACCTGACGCAACACCCCTACCTTAGTAGGTTCTTCTTGACCTCCTAGTCTAAGGATCGTTCTTAATCTCCCCTTGAGCTGAAATGGATCTTTGATTCCCAGATGAAATCTTCACACTTGTAACCACAATTCCTTCTTAGGAGCTACGCCTGTGCAAACAAGCACTAGGCATGAAATATTAACCACGTGACCAACCAATGCAGCCACAACCTTTACCCGAAAAGTATTTCGTGAATTGTGATTTCGGGGGTGTTGGTGTGATATAAATCCAAAACTCCTCCTCCATGAAATTCCGAAACCCAATGTGGGACCTCTCCCTAGAACCAGATCTGACGGTTCTGTGTTTGCTCCTCGATCGAATACCACGATCGTGCCTTGATTTTTCATTTCATGATGTCGGGACTGTTTGTGTAACACAAGCCCAATGATCCACCTTCTGACTCCCGAAATGCCAAGATCCTAATTCAAGAGATCAATGACCCCCCGTTGATCCAGATCCAATATGGATACTATTTCTCCTGGGATTATGAGCACTGAAAGGTTATGAGCCTTATCCTTCTCGCTGATCTACTAGATCAAATGGCTCACTGAATTTTGGTATTCATCCCTCTGAGAAATTTCTACCTCCCATTCAACTTTTCAATGGATCCAAGCCAAAGTACTTGCCATCAATTCTTCTAGGGTCAACCTCTGCGAGGTGACTTAAACCTTCTTATTTTCTTTGAATCCCTCAAAGTCTCTATCCCTTCTAAGCTTCGCTTCTACTGAAAACTCAACAATTCCAAGGGTTCTTTGTGTGTACTACTTGTGGAACTCATGATAACCTCTGGTTATCTGACATATTCCTTTTCTATGCACACCTTGCAATAGAAATCATTCAACCCCTAAATTGGGATGGAAAAGTATAATACTTCAACCTTCCTATGCACTCCTTGCACGACTCTGTGCTATACTCACACTTTTGCTGGTATGAGAACAACAGTATCTCGCCTAAGATTTCTTGAGGTAAAACTTAGAACCTCTCAATGCACTCTTTGGGGAATTTCACTACACTCCTTGCGAGAATTCTCAAGATGAGAAACAATTGAAACTCATTCTCTCCCTCTCAAGGACTTCATACATTCAACATGAAATCATACATACACACAACATTGAAACAAATGCACAACAAAGACTGAATATTAACTGTAAACATACCATTTAATAGATGTAAACATAATTCATAAGAAGACCATGAAATTTGGATAAAAGCTTATTTAAATTAATCAAAGTGAATATAGACATAAGCTCAATAGAAAAAGCTATCTCCTCATACCAATTCTACAATCTTTGTTCTTCTACTTGGCTCTACATCTCTCTAATTCTTACAATGAGAATAATGATACAATACAATACATGTGAGGGAGATTTCTAGAGTTTTTCCTCCTACACTCTAAGCTGTCTAATAGAATTAAAGTCTACAACTACTTTACATTTAATACAATAAATGCCTCCAACGAACAGATGAGAGAAATCGCTCTTGATCTGCATTACAACTCAAAACATTTAAGGGAAATTGTGTCCCTCCAGCTATTACATTAATGTTTCATCTTTTCAAATTCAAAATGCCTTCAAAATGTGCGTTGGTGCATATCTAGTTGTCCTTCTCTTTTGCGCTTGCTTTTCTGGCTTGCTTATGATGCTCTTGCATCATTGAAGCTAGAGTCCAAGATTTTTCTGGGAAAGGAGGTAAATATCTTATGGACCTTGAGACTAAATCAGGAAGAGAGTTGAAATAAAGACAAGATTTTTCAAGGCTAATACACATACATCTCGATTTATGGAAAAAGATCAAGAACCTTCGTTAATGCCAATAGGTTTGATTGCATGCATTTAACTAGGCAAATGATGTTGTCAATGAACAAAAGGTGGAAGATTACTTCACGAGGGGAAAAAATTATACGTTTAATGGAACAGGTCCTCTTGGATTCTTCGATATTATTATTTAGAGCCTCCACCATAATACGAAAAAGTAATGGGGAGAGGGAGCACCCTTCTCTCAATCCCCAGAAAGCCTTGAGGAATCAAGAGGGATCTCCATTTATTAGGATGATAAAGAAGACATACCGGGAACAACCATAGAATCCAATTGACCAGGGGAAGATTCACTCCCATTTGGATTAAGAACAGATGAAGGAAGGTCTAGATCACTCGGTCATAGGATTTAGACAAGTTGATTTTTAGGATAGCTACCTGAAGATTTCATTTTTTAATAGAAATCATAACTTCTTGCACTACTACAAAAATGTCATGAATTTGTCTATTCTCTAGGAACCAAAATTGTTCACTCTAAATAAACTCAACATCGATTTTGGATTTTAGTCTCTAGGAGATAAAATATTATAGGTTGTATATATTAATAAATATTATATGTTATATGATAACAAGTATTATATTAGTTGTTAATATATATATATACTAAGTAAAATATTGTATTAGTTTTTAGAGTCTCTACAGTTTAGAAATAATCAAGTTCTTGGACGTGAAAGTCATGACAATATTTGAGGTTCATTGGGAAAAATACCTATCCAGAGGGCAAACCAGGTATACAATGTCTGTCATGGTTATTCTTAGAAAATAAAAGATAGAACCAAAATTTCTAGTATGGCTATGGCCATATATGGAAACTAATAAAAACACAGGTAAAAACTTAATTAACCATAAGAAAATATTCTAGAACTTCTTTGGAATGTGAGGTTCCATAACAAAGGACTTGCTAGGACCAGTTTCATGTTTAGAAATACCACCATGAGGACCAGTAGTCACAGCTCCAAAACCAACATTTGTATCCCAAGCACGAGCACTGGGTGGTTGTAAGATGTTTTTGTGTTTGTGATCCAACCAAGTGATGACTTTGGAAATGTATTCCATCTGCCTCTCTAGAATCACCATTCAGCTTTTGAGATGATGAAAATCTTTGTATTTTGGCATCATGCCAAGAGCTATCATCATAGGAAATCTCAAGGGTGTGAAATAATTTGGAGTTTCAAGACCTAGTGCACCCCAAATCTAGGATCACCCTTTCCACTTATAAGTCAACCTCTAACACTTAGTTAAATTCACAAACAAGGAAAACCTCATCATCCATGGCTGGCATTGCCATTTTTTCATCCTTAAGCACATGGGTTTCATAGTAATAGACAACATCTATTGTTTATCTTGCTACACGAGATGGTCTTACCGTGGAAGTTCCAAAATTCAAATTGCGAGGCTTACAACCGTGAGGAACCATTAGAATGAAGGATAGAGAAGAGGGAGTTATAGGCCCACATGAAAAGGGAATATCAATAAGGGGAAATATAAGCAGAAGGGCCATAATAATATGAGAGATACAATTGAATATCAAAGACTCCTGTATGTTCCTAATAAACTTACCAAGAGTTGTGTCACTCTCAAGGAGGATTTTGATGGGTGCTCCCATGGATATGAGTTCATCAAGGCATAGGGATTTTGATGGGTGCTCCCATGGATATGAGTTCATCAAGGCATAGACAATCAATCATGATGATACTTGAAATCATATCTTGTAGTGGAGCATTCATCGACATTATTCTCACATTAACGAGAACACTAAACTAATAAATAGAGTGATTTCCTTCTCCCTTTGTGAATAGTCTGGAGTTTCATGACCAACACAAACACATTCAATTTGATAATGGTGTTGGGTTTTGTCAACTCAGAAACTTGTGAAGACCAACCAAAAAAAATCTTGAAGATGATGATTGAAATAATCTTTCCATGACTAGGATGTGACGGATCAACTTCCCCTATACTCGAACCACTCACCACATGAACCCCATAATAATAATAATAATAATATATTATTATTATTATTATTATCTATACAAAACATATTTTACAATAAACATGTATCATATTATTATGAAGTTATTTATTATGTTACATTTATATTTATTATATTATATTTATATGTAATTAGCAAGAGACCTAACTTAAGCCCTATACAATTCTTTTTCATGATCATTATAGATCAAAGACGTTGCACACTAGCAAGTTATGTAGGCATGTAAATGTAAATGAAATGTAATATGCTATTATTAAAATCTCACGAGTTCAAAGTTGTATGGATGTGACACCTTAATTCAAAATAATTATGGATTTGAATAGTGGTAAATACTATACTATTTATTTTTATTTTTTTAGCTTATGTTAACATGAATAGCATAATTATTTTTTCTTGAATTTTATATGTGTATGATTCCTTTGATTTATAGGTGCATTGGATTTTGTTTGTTGATTTCATTTATGGTTGCAAATTCCATTTAAAGAAATAATTAGATGTCAAATTTTCATTTTGAATTTTAATTAAAACTTGATTCATAAATGTAGTAATTAAATTTTCTCCATATTTAATTTATTTCCCTAAAAATTATAATGAGTGTATAGTAATAAAATTGGTAGACTTTGAGATAGATAAAAAGAATCGGCATTAACATACACAAACTATCCATGGTAGGGAGAAGAACACAACATTCTCAAGAATATATTTTTGTAATCATTTGAGTGTAAGTGTAGAAAAACTCTAGTGAGTGGAATGTCATCGTAGGGAATCAATACATGGAAGGATGGGATGATAATTATGTGGTGAGCATACCATGCCCTAGTGGATAAGTCACTTGGGAGGAATAATTTTCTAATTTTTTTTTTTAATATTTAAATACTTTTTCATGTAGTTGTACTCTTGTGATATATTGGAGGATTTTAGTTTTATTCCCTTGTACTTTGGATGCAATATAAATAAGATAGTACATAAATTAAATCAACATCATTACAAAGTACAAAACTTTAGTGGAGTGCATTTATAAGTCAGAGTGGTAGGATGGTTTAAATGCATGCACTTATGTCATGGGACCTTTATCTTTCTCTTATGAATTATATGATATTTGTAATATTATTGTAAAAGTTGGGATGGCCACTTCAAGTTAAAAAATCGAGAGTATGAGTAGAGGAACCAACATGGTCATTCTCACCATAATGATATTCATAGTTAGGAGGAGTTATCCTAAGAAGTAAATACAATGAAAATTTTGGTGAATGATTAGTCTTCCTAACTTTGAGAAATCAAATTCATGGTATAATTCTTGGGATCCATGAAAAAGAATCTAGGTAAGAGGCCATAAGAACAAGAATTTGATTTTGATTAGCAAGATCCTTTCAAGTGTCACAAATTGGGTTATTAACCATGGAAGCATAATGGTCATAATTTCAATGGAATTACCTAGAAGAAGGAGGATGGATGTTTCTCACTCAAGTAGGGTAATATGATAGAAGAAGAGTGTGAGTGCAGGTTTGTTGAATTTGATTCAAGTATGTTGTTGGAACTGAATGAAAATAACCATATGGGTACATTCCTTGGAGTGTTTGGGGACCATGCCAAAGATAAAGTAAATTTTTTTATACTATATATGGTTTTAGTAATAACGAAGATGAATAGACCATATAGAGATAATTACTAATGGAAGAAGGAACTAAGTGGAAAATTGAATCAAAGAATAAATAGTAATATAACTTGGTGAATAAGGTATGATCAATAAAGCATCATTCCTGTCAACCAAATTTATAAAGGAGGATAAGACTTGATATGGTGTAAAGCATGCACAACTGAAAATTAAATGTTATTAGTGTGGAGGATTGGGACACAAATCCTACGAGTTCCTAGAAAGGAAGAATCAGACTAGGGGATCAATGAACTATTTGGGGCCCAATAAAAAAATGGGAGATGAAATGAGATGCATAGTCTTTTCAACTGTGGATAATTAGTAATAATAATACTAAGCACCCCTCACTCAAGAAAGAGGTACCATTTCCAACCTACCTTTCAGTTTCTTGATTGATCCATGAACTACCCACAATTTCATATCCCCTCCTATGGCAACCAAGTGTAAGTTACTCTCAAAAACTCTTTAGGAACTTTGGAAGGTACATGTGGAAAATGATACAAAGAAATGGATCAATCAAGCAATTCATGAATGTGTAGTAGACCTAGGGGTTTGGAGCAATGGAGTATGATTTAATGAATTATCATTGGGATGTTATTCTTGAATAATAGGAAAATATTGGTTGGAGCTTCACAAAGATAAAGTCAAATGTGTGGATGCTAAGAGGTTGAGAAAAATCATTTAGGGAGAGAAGACTTGTCGTGATAGTGCGAAAAATCATAGCCATGCAATATAAGAACAATGTGTGTAAGAGATGTATAGGTTATCTCATTCACATTATTGAAGGAACAAAAAAAGAAAGGGTGAAAGCATGCTAGACTCCCATAGTTGAGGCATTTTTGGATATATTTTAGGAGAGATACCAAGACTATCACCAACAAGAGAAGTAAATTATAGGATAGACCTAATGCCTAGAGCCACCCCTATATCAAAAGAATCGTACCAATTGGGAACAAATCAATTGAGAGAACTGAAATGTAGTTGTAGGAATTGTTAAGACCAAGTGCCTCACCTTGGGGAGAACCCATGTTGGTCGTTAAGAGCAAGGATGAAACATTCAAGATGTGCATCATCTACAAAATGTTGAATAAAGTGACTATGAAGAATAAGTATCCTCTATCATGGATGGATGATCTGTTTGATAAGATTAAACATGCCAAGGTCTTTTCTAAGTTGGATTTAAGATCATGCTACAACTAGATTAGTGTTTATGAAGCTAATATACCCAACACTACCTTTAGAACTCAGTACAAACATTATGAGTTTTTGTCCTACCCTTGGAACTGACAAATTCTCTATTAGTATTCATGAAGTTGATGAAATAATGTTACCAATTTAATGAGAACACTCTAAATTTCTCTAGAGTTTTCCTTTTTTAGACATCGCACTTAGTGGCTATTTTTACCCATGTTTTAAAAATGGTGCTACTAGTAGCACTTTTTTTTTCAGCGTTAAAATTATAAAATTTTGCAATCATCATCTCTAAAGTTGCAATCAAAAACATTAAAATCGACCTCTGAAACAAAAATTGGTGCTCACAACATCAACCTTTTTTTGGGGGTTAAAATTACAACTTGGTTGAAATCATGGTCTTGACAACTAGTACTAATCTTAATAAAAACCTTAAAATCAACCCTAAAGCTAAAAGTGGTGCTAGCAGTAACATTCTCTTTTCTTCGAGGTTAGCATTACAGCTTGTTTGAAATATGGCCTCGACAACTAGCATCATTGTGAGACGAAACCACAAAATCCATAACTTAATTGAAACATGGTGCTATAAGTAGCACATTTGTTTGTCTAAATCATAAAAAAAAATTTAAAAAAATCTACATATAAATAAACATAAAAAATGATATGTTCACACCTACAAAATAAAAATTAAAGAAAAGAATTAAAACTAAAAATATAAAAAAAATATAAATTTTAAAAATAAACAAAAAAAAAAATAACTATTAAATAGTATAATTAAGAAAATTATATTATAATTAGAAAAATTATATAACATAATTTAAGAAAAAACTAAGTATTATAAATATTAGCAAATATAATTAATATATATTTAAAAAAATAAATTTAAAAATATGAAAAACTAAATATTAAAAATTATAATTAATATATATATATATACTTCTCTTTGGTTTTTACTTTTTTTTACAGAGAATAATCTTTGTTTCTGCGGAACTTCTATGCGGTTTTCAGAATTTATTTTTGACTTTGTGAAATGAAGTGAGTAACTTTTTACCTTGATTCAATTTTAATTTAAAATATATTTATTATGTATTAAGGTAAAGAGATTTAAATATTTTTTATTTTAAGTTTCATAAGTAAAAATTGATTTGAGAGATAAAGTCAATCCAAAATAATAACTGTTACATTTTTTTTTCCCTTCTTTTCAATATGAGCACTCCACCACCTATTCCAAAAACTCACCATAGAGGTCCTTTAGGATTACATGGAATCAATAGAAAAACGAAGAGGAGAGAGATGCCAAAATTCAAATGGAGTTAGAAACATTAGAAAAAAGGAGTGAAGAAAGAGACTTAAAACTCCAAATAGATCTAGAGACAATGATTGATAAAAAAATTAAAGATACAACGAAGGATATGATTTTAGAAATGGAAAAATATAAACAATCAAACCAAGGAGGAGGGGTTAAAGAAAATCACAACTTGAGAGACATGATTAAAGAGCTAGAAGAAAAACTAACGAACAATTTGACCCTCAGTAATATGGAAAACAAATTGGATATCAAGCCCATAAAAGAGAAAATGAATAAGCTAATCGAACTGGACCATGAGCATAAAAAAAAAGCCTTGAACCTCATAATTTTTGGTATAAAAGAACAACAAGAGGAGGATACGCTAGAAATAGTAAAAGAAGAATTAAATAATAAATCACAAATTGATACAACTTACCTCATCGAAGCAAAGAGGCTAGGAAAAATAATTGATCACAAAGATAGGTTGATCTGTGTCAAAATAAGTTTTAATGAACATAAATATAGCATACTTAGTAAATATTTGAGCTTAAAAGGGTGACAGATATTTATAAATGAAGACTTTAGTTCTAAAGACCAAACTGAATTAAGGAAGGAAATTCAAAAGGTAAATGAAGCTAGGAAAGAAGGAAAATGGGCAATAATTAGAAATCGAAAATCTATTGTTAGATATAGAGACAAGAAGGATAATAATAAATAGGAATTTAAGACACTCCAAATACTTTTTTGGAACTGTCGTGGCTTTCCATGGCACACATGTCCTATGATAAGTTGGATTTCGAGTGATATTGATATTATATATCTAGTTTAAACTTGGGAGCATGAGGAGTCTAAGGTCCCTAACATAGAAGGATTTGTCTTATGGTCGGCATGGAACAAAAAATCCCACCATAGAGGGATATGAGGCATAGCTTGTTATATTAGAAAGAACATTTCTCCTCAGATTCAACTTTATAAGAATGACCCTCTCAATCAATACATTTGGATAGAAATTTCAGACACCAATGGTAAGAATATGTATATAGAGATTTTATATTTTTCACCTATTAATTCTACTTTTTATAAGAAAAACAATGTAAATAACAATTGTCCCTATAATAATTTAGAACAACATATTTATAGTTTGAAAAATGAAGGCAATATCCTAATGCTAGGAGACTTAAATGCTAGGACTGCAACTAAAAAAAATACTCTTTTAAGTAATGACTCCAACCATAATCCTTTATGGCTAGATGAAGACATTATTTTATATAATAGCCACAAAAGAATCTCTCAAGACCTAATTGAGAATTTGTTTGGTACTAAGTTGCTCAAGCTCTACAACTCTCAAGACCTAATAATTTGCAATGGAGTAATGAAGTCACAAAACTCCAACCACATGTCTTGTATTCATGGGCTAGGTAATAGTGCTATAGATTATGTGATATCTAATATCCCCGTTTCCAACAAAAAAAGAAATTTTGACTTTTTAAATGACCATGAGCATGACTCTCATCATAAATATTTAACACTAACTCTAAAATTTCCCATGCATAGGAGCTTCATTGAAGAGAATTAAGATAATCAAAGGAATTTGCACTTTGACAAAAGTAAAGTTGAAATTTTCTTAAAGGATTTAAATAGTAAATTAAATCTCTTAACTTATAAGGACAACATTGAAGAACTCTATCGTAATTTTACAATTACTCTTTCCACTTCTATTAACAAGTTCCCTTTCGAGGTGTCCTATAAAAGGAATAATAGAACGACCAATCCTTGGTATGATAAAGAATGCAAAATTGCTAGGAAATCCATTATGGATGCTTCTAATGATTCCTTAAAACTCGATCACATCAATACGTACAAAGCCCTAATTAAAAGGAAAAAAAGGTACTATATCAATAACAGGCAAGAACAACTTTAACAACTATATAAGTTCGATCCTAAGAAGTTTTGGAGCAAAATTCTAAAATGCAATACTAAAGAAAATAATAGGATTTCCTTAAGGGACTCTAATTCCTACCTTAAAAGTATTTACGAGTTCACTAATGCTATGGGCACCATTCATATTGTCCCTACAAAGGAATGAGTTTTTTCTTTAGGTGACACAGAATTCGGGGTTAAGCGACTTACAAATGGGAAAGATAAGGACATTGAAGGTTAACAAGCTCAAGTTTTTAAAATTCAAGGGTCAATCCTTATCCATCACATACACAAGCTCTTCAATTTAGCAGTGAAGAAGGGATTCCCTAAACCCTCGACGCAAAGCCTCATTGTTCCTATTTTTAAAAATGGGGATATAAACATTCGTTTTAATTATAGGACCATTATGATTAGCCCGATTTTATTCAAGCTTTAGAGAATCATTTTGGAAAAGAATATTAAACTTTGGTTAGAAAGTTACGGTAAAAGAAATAAAGGCTAGGGCGGTTTTAGGAGATATCATTCAACCGTGGACCATCTTGTTACCTTTAGGATCATTGTATAGGAGTTATGCAATACTAAAACCAATCTTTTTTGTTGTTTTGTTGACTTTAGAAAATCTTTTGACATGGTTCCTAGGAAAAACCTTTGGACTAGGTTGGAAGAGATACAAGTGCCTCTCGAGTTGAGGGATGTTGCAATAAGGATGGACAAGAATGTTATTGCTAAGTTTAAAAAAACTAAGGGCTGATCAAAAGAGATTAACTGCAATATCAGAGTCAAACAAGGTTGTCCCTTGTCCCCTACCATTTTTGGCATATACATTAACAAGTTAGAAGATTGCTTGGAAAAATCAGGTTGTGTTGGCCCTACTCTCACTAGTATAGTCATCAATCTTCTTCTTTATGTTGATGATAT
>SNQJ01S0017235.1:163756-179409 GCA_010110895.2 Picea sitchensis
TGCCTGCAAAATCACTGTCTGTGTAACCAGAAAGTTGATTACTATCAAATTTAGTGTACCATAAGTCGAAATTGAGAGTCCCTGCAACATATCTCAGAATTCGTTTCACCATTTTCCAATGAGAATCTTTGGGGGATTCCATGAATCTGAAAACAAGGCTGGATACATACATAATGTCAGACCTAGTTGCTGTAAGATACAACAAACTGTCTACTAAACTTTTGTACAGGGTAGAGTCCACTATAGGACCTTCATCATTCTTGCTCAATTTTGTGCCTAGTGGTATGGGGGTTTCTACTGGATTGCATTCTTCCATGCGAAATCTTTTGATGATGTCTACTGCATACTTTTGCTGACAAACAAAAATGCCTTTGGTTGATTGATTAATCTCAATCCCTAAAAAATATTTCATTATGCCAAGATCTGTCATCTCAAACTCAGATTGCATGGCATGTTTAAAATCTGTTAACTCAAGATTTCATGTATAGATCATGTCATCAACATATAAACATACAATCAAAATTTTACCGTGCTGATCTATTTTGGTATAAAGAGTTGGCTCATTTTGACTTTTGTTGAAACCACTTTAGATCAGATAAGTGTCAATTCTGTTGTACCAAGCTCTTGGGGCTTGCTTTAAGCCATACAAGGCTTTCTTCAAGCGATATACTTTGGCTGGGTGCTCTTGGACATCAAATCCAGGTGGTTGATCGACATAAACTTCTTCTTCTAAGAAAACATTCACGAATGTTGACTTGACATCCATCTGGTGTACTTGCCATTTGTGTTGGGTTGCTATGGCCAATAATGTCCTTACAGTGTCTAATCTTGCTACTCGAGAAAAAGTTTCACCATAATCAGTACCTGGTTGTTGTGAGAATCCTTTGGCAACAAGTCTTGCCTTGTGTTTTTCGATCTTCCCTTTTTCATTAAGTTTAGTTTTGCAAACCCATTTGACACCAATACTCTTCTTGTGACTTGGTAGATCAACAAGATCCCATGTCTTGCTCTTCTCAATGGAGTCAATTTCTTGGTTCATGGCTTGAACCCAATGTGGCTCCTTAGTTGTTTCCTTAAAAGATGTAGGTTGACATGGCATTAAAGCAAAAAGATTGTGTTGTTCAAAGTCATCCAACTGCTGATGGATTTCTATCAAACTTCAAGTTCTTTGATTCTGTGGTTTAGAGAATGATTCTCTACTGGAAGTTGAGTTATCCTGAGAACAGGTTGTCTTTGTACCTGCAATATTGGAAGAATAGTTTGAGGTACTTGCTGTTCTGAATTTTCTGCATTTTCAGAACTTGGCAACAATGGATTTTGACTTTCCATCTGCTGATTTTCTAAATCATTACAGAATTGATTTTCCAGAAATTTTACATCTCTGCTGAGAATTAGTTTCTTGGTGATTGGATTGTAAATCCTGTAAGCTTTAAATGTTTCACTATATCCAGTGAAAATACATTTCTCACTTCTGTCATCAAGTTTCTTCCTTAATTCAGAAGGTATGTGAGTGTATGCTATGCATCCAAATGTCCTTAAATGCGCCACATTGAGCTTTGTTCCACTCCATGCTTCTTGAGGAACTTTCATCTTTAGACTTGTGGTTGGATATCTATTTAGGAGATAAACCGAGCATGCTACTGCTTCAGCCCAAAAAGTATTTGACAAACTTTTCTCTTTAAGACGTGTTCTTTCCATATTCATTATTGTCTAATTTTTCCTTTCAGCTACTCTATTCTGTTGTGGAGTATACATAGCTATTGTTTGCATGATAATGCCTTGTGATTTGCAGAAATTTGTAAATTCTCTGGAGTTGTATTCTCCTCCTCCATATGACCTGAGTGATTTGATATATTTGCCACTCTGTTTTTCAGCTTCTACCTTGAATTCTTTGAATTTTGCAAAAGTTTCAGACTTGTGTCTGAGAAAATAGATCCATATTTTTTTGCTAAAATCATCAATAAACATTAGAAAGTAAAAGCTATCACCTATTGACTCTGTTTGCATTGGTCCACATAAGTTAGTGTGAACAAGTTCAAGATGTTGTTTTGCTTGATTGGAAGACTGTGGAAAACTAGTTCTTTTATGTTTTCCAAGTATGCAAGACTCACACGGGGGGATTTGCTCTTTAAAGATAGAAAGACCTTTTACCATGGAGTTATTCTGTAAAAGACTTAGACTCTTAAATGGTAGATGTCCAAATCTTGTATGCCAAACCATTGTTTCATTCAGGGTAGATGCACTCTGTGCATATGATTGAATCATATTTGCAGTTCTGAGGGTAGGGGGAAGCATCTTATTTGGGGTCATATGGATTTCATAAATCAATTTTCTGCTGGGGATTTTGTCATATATCTTGCAAGATGCTCCCTCAAAAATTACCTTATAGCCATGTTTAATGAGTTGTTATACACTTAGCAAATTATGTTTCAGATCTGGAACATGATAGACATTGTTTATGTCTTTCTCTACATTTTGTTTAGTAAGAATAGGAACAGTTCCTTTTCCTTGAACTTTGACTAAATAATCGTTTCCAAGTGTAATATCAGATGATATTGATGAATCAATGCATGAAAGTAAATCTTTGTTACCTGTCATGTGATTGTTGCATCCACTGTCTAGAAACCAAAGATCTTTAGGTTGTTGTTTAGTCTTGTGGAAAGAAACATACCTCTTGAGTTTTCTCCTGTGTGATTTGACACATGTGCTCTGCCTGAGAGCTGATCTGCTTGCTTCTTCTTGTATTCAGATTCATAGTGCCCATACTTTTTGTAGTAATATCATTGTATGCTTGTTTTGTCATTTGATCTTCTCCCTCTACCTCTTTGAGGCTGGAAATTCTAATGTTGATTTTGGTGTTGTTGTCTTTGACCTTGAAAATTTTGATTCGGATACTGTTGTCTGTTACCTCCACTGGAGTGAGGGTTACTTTGATTTCTCCCTCTTCCTTGGTGACCTCTTCTTATTCCTCTCCCTCTCCCTCTGCTGAAGGAGAATTGAGTTTTAAAAGCATTGGAGATTGACTCATCTGTGAGATGCAGTCTGGTCTCATGTGTCACCAGAGAACCAATTAATTCATTTGTTGAAAAACTTGACAGATCCTTGGATTCAAGGATTGTTGTTACAACCATTTCAAATTTCTTGGGTGAACTTCTGAGGATTTTCTCAACAATTTGTTGATCAGTGATGGTTTCACCAATCGGTCTGATCTGGTTCATGATGCCCATGACTCTGGTCATGAACTGATCGACATTTTCAGACTCTGTCATCCTTAGAGTCTCAAATTACATCCTCAAGGTCTGCAGTTTAAATGTTTTGACCTTGTCATTTCCTTGGTAGGAAGATTTAAGGATGTCCTAGGCCTATTTTGAAGTACCAGCGCGTGTGATTTTTGAAAAAATCGAGTCATCCACAGAATTTTGAATCCAAAATTTAGCTTTATTTTCTTAGTTTCTCTGTGTTGCCTGAGCAATTTTCTGTTGATTAGTCATGGCAGACAGGTTTGCTGGATCTGGTTCCACATATCCATGATCCACTGGATCCCAGCACTCTTGTGCTTGCAAGAAAGATTTCATCCGAAGAAACCAGAACTCATAGTTCTTTCAAAGAAGAATCGGACCCTGAGTTGATCCTAAATTGCTAGACGACGCCATATATATATATATATATATATGAACAAAATAGAAACAAAATTCTTACTTACCTGTCTCCTGCGTATATTTTTTAGTGACTTCAGAACTCCACGTTCAAGATTTTGCGAGTTTTTTGGATTCGCGATTCTGACGTCGGGACTTCGTTATATGAGTCCTCCGATCTCTTGTCTCTCCAACCTTCGATCGTCGAAATGTTGATTTGCCTATGGCCGAAGAGAGCTTATCGGCCTTGAATTTGGCCTTAGTCACCGTGCAATGTGACCACGCGCCTTGATGTTAAAGCGCTATGGGATTTTTCGGTTCTATGTCTTTCAATTTGCCGAAATGCCGAGATTTGCCTTTGGACAATTTAACAGTCCAGATCTTCCTATGATCTGATGGTCCAGATCCTATCGAGATTTTGCGATTCATTATTTCACGTGTTTAGAACTCTTGTCCCAGAGTTTTCGAAACCACGAACTCCGAAATGTCGATTTGCCGAAATGGCGTTAACATCAGTTAGCCGCTTGGGCTATGCCTCTGGTCCAGATGACCTCTCCTAATATGACCGTAGTCCCTTTCGTGGTTTCGTGATTCAAACGCGCGACCACTTGGTCTCTTGATTCCTGAAAAGACGATTCTCGTAATGTCGATGGCGCTTTACTTTCGGGACTTTCCCCGAAGGCCTAGATTGTTGCCACACGTCCCCTTACGATGGATGAACCTCGTCATTTCGCGATTTCGCGACTTGCAACTCCAAATTCCCTATCAACTTGAAACCTCGGTAGCCGATATGCTGACGGTTTCTTCGATGTCTGCCACATGTCCAAACAAATGGATGGCTGTGATCTTATCGCTATTTCGTGAATCGCAATTTCGCGACTTTCGCCGTGGAGTGTCTTTCGTCAACAAGACCTCCGATATCCCAAACTCCGAAATGCCGATGGAGTGATGGCTTGGATCTGTTGCCACCTATCCTCTGAGATGGACGACTCACAATCCTCTAGGGATTTCGCAATACATGATGTCGAAATTTCGCGTATCGGGGTTTTGGAGAGCAGTCTCATTTGCTCATCCAACTCCCGATCCCCAATTTTGCGATGGGATAAGATCGACGACTCACGATCTATCTCGATCCAACGGTCCATAATGACTCGTGATTTCACGATTCGTAAATTCTCATGACAGTCTTCTGACCTTTACACAGTGCGAGTCAGCAAAATGTCGAGATCTCGCAACGTGTCTCTTGATGTACGGTCCAAATGATTTTGGGATTTCGCGACTTCACAAGTCGAAATTTCTCCTGTGCACTCCAGAGGACTAAACCTCATGCACTTTCTCATGGATCCAACGGTTGTTGGTCCTTTGCGCAAGATTTGACGGCTGTAATTCTTTTATCTTTTCTGCACTCTCTTCGTCCCTTATGAACTGGTTTCCCACTCTGGATCTATTCGCAGGATGAATCTTACGGCCTCAATGGTTGTTCTTTGCACGTTAGACGCGATCTTTGCTGCATTTGAAGGAATTTTCTCCTGTGGAGGAAAAAAATTGTGAATCTTTCAAAGATTTGAAAGAATTTCACAAGTTCTTTGTTCTCTGTTGCAATCTTTGAGAGATTTGAGCGATTTCCTGTAAATCTTTAAACGATGCTACCTTCTGCAACAATCTTTCATAGATTTGCACGAATTCTGTGAAATATTCAATGTTTCTGCCTTCTGAAGCTCTTCTTCATGAATCTTTGATGATTCTTGAAAATTGTACAAGAATCTTTACTGTTTCTTTCTTCTCAGTCTCCGCTTCCTTCTTGTGTTTCTTCTCCTTGAAACTTTCGAGCATAGTACGCTCTACGACCTCGTGTGAGCTTCTTACGCTGATCTTTTGAGCATATGAGCGGACAACTTCCTCGTGGAAGTTTCCTTCGAGAATCCTTCGAGAGTATGAAGGATAGCTCTCCAAGCCTTGTGAAAAGTCTGTGTCGAGTTTCTCTCAAGATCCGTGTAAGCTCTGCGCTGTTTGAGGATCGTGTTTCTCTCCAGCCTGTGTGAAGAGGCTTACTGCTGTAACTATGATACCATGATAAATTGTGAAGCAAGAAATGCAGAGAGAAAGAATAGAACAGAAAACAGTATATTAGAATGTATGAAGAAGAGTACAATGAAAAGTAAGTCTGAATAAGTACTATGCAATAGGAGATGGCTGAGCTAAATAGGCTCAAGCAAATCAAGAATAGAAAGTACAGCTGGCAAGGACAACTGGCAGTGTACAGTCAAACTGTTGAGGTTACATTATATTTAACAGAAAAGACAAGAACTAGGTGACGTTTTTCTTACCTGTATTGGGAGAAGGGGCACATTGGCAGTTTTCATGTGGAGCCTGAATATTTCCCAGAATTTGGAGGACCTGCGCACTAATAAAAACCTTCATTCGAGATCTGCATTCAATTGAAGCTAAGGATATACTTTCAAATCGTCGGCTGAGTTTTTCCCAATAGACACCCACCCAATATGGAACACAATCATGACAGAAATGAACGAAATTGCCGCTATCCGAAATGGGAATCAAATCGATAATCATGGATAGGTGGCCTTTCTTCCTCATGACTGTAAGAAACTACTTTTCTCTCCGTTGTTTTGCTTCAACCGCATCAAGATTATGCCGAACTTATCTTCTCTTAGTTGTTTTTCTGAGAAGATTTGCTTACACAACTCCCCCATGAATATTTGTTCTATTGGGGAGACCGTAACTGTCATCAGGCTGGCTGGTAATGATGTTCAGTTGTCCTTTTAGAAAGACCATTCATAAATGCCTTTTTACTGACACGGTCTGCCTTTTTGAGTGACATGTATATTTTTTAGGGACACTTGACTTATTTTTAATGACACCTATTATTTCGATTAAAAAACTTACCAAAATGAATTTTCCTAATATAATGGATCAATTCTCCAAGTTCAATTCCAGATCTGGATGATGATGTCTTCTAGGTTTTTTTATTAGATAAATAAAACAGGTGCATACTATAATAACAGGCCCATAGTGTATAATGGATTGCTTTACATTAAAATATAGATATATTGTTGTTGCCTTCATTAGGTGGTCAAAATAATGTACCTTTTTAAACTTTATCACAATGGTTTTTTGTTGTCTTGACTTTTAACATTTTATTTTGGCAGCAATGTGTTTGTTGCTGCCCTCTTTTACTTCTTTGTTGGTTTTTCTTTACTTTCATGTTACCTTTAAAAGTACGGTAATTTATTATGTAGGCAGACATTCATTTTTAAAAGTATGGTAATTTATTATGTAATACTTGTTTTTACTTTCATGTTACCTTTAAAAGTATGGTAATTTATTATGTAGGCAGACATTCATTTTTAAAAGTATGGTAATTTATTATGAAATACTTGTTTTTATGACAAGGTACTTCACTATGCAATATCGATTTTAACTTTTAAAATCATTATTTACTCTCTATTTTAAGGATTTGGAAAAAGGCAAGAGGATTGGATGGATTGATTTCAATGATTTCATGTTTTGTAGGATTTAGAAAAAGGCAAGAGGATTGGATGGATTGATTTCAATGATTTCAATGTTGAGGAATCACATGCACTACCTTTGCAAGCACTTCTCCACGGGCACAAGACCACCATGAAGGTAACAGCATCATCACCTGTTATAGAGTTGGCAAGCTTCACAAACTTTGGTTAATTATTGGTAATTAATGGATATCTTCATCTTCGTCTTAGTATGTGTGTCATTGTGAAGGAATGTTTCTTTTGTGTGTTTTTATTCAAATGTTGCTTATAATAACTTGCAGTTGTGCTTAGCTAAATGGATGGATATTATGAAGCATTTTTATATCACTTTTTAGGAGACTTTAATCATAGTTGATGCTGAGATTAATACAATCCTTAGCACCTAGCTTCTTGCTGCCAAAAGTAATACAAGCCAGAGTATCCATCATCTTAGGATTAATACAATCCTAAGCGCCTATCTGCTTGTTGCAATACCATACCATAATACAAGCCAGAGCACCTGAGCTATTTAGGATTAATAAAATTCCAAGAACCTACTTGCTTACACCCAGACCACCCACCCGTGGGCTAATCTTATGCATGTTTACAATCCATGTATTTTTGGTTTTGTTGATTTGTGTCTGGGAAGAACACCTATCCATATTGATATGTAATATGTTTAATCAGTTTTAATTGCATCCAACTAACGAGTATGATATTTAGCATGTACCAGACTGGTTGTCGTGAAAACCAACTTCCTACCTATGGAGTAGTTAGCCTCCCGCACTCGGTACCAATACCAATCAGAGAGTTCTGTTGAAAAAAATAATGTAAGTATGTTGTATCAATACCAATACCAATCAAACAATTTTGTTGAAAACAATACTGTAAGTATGTTGTAATATTTTTCTTTTATGACCCAACAAGTGCTATGCGCAATTATGCTAGTTGAGGGAAGAATCCATCTACAATAGGCCAAGTCCAGCTGCAGTAAGACTTAAGCCAACAGGATGAAGTGTCAAGTGCCACTGAAATATTAGGATCATTAATTACCTTGTAGTTTTGATCCTAGATTTCTATGCCTATAGGGTTATTGCATTTAAGTTTTCCATTTTTTATCCTAGATTTCTATGCCTATAGGATTATTGCATTTAAGTTTTCCATTTTCCTTTAATGTTGATATGTTCCGAGCCATTAGAATTCACCATAAATTCTGAATAAATTTGATATGAGGAGATACTTGTTCATGGAATTTAATAAATTTGATATGAGAAGATATTGAATAAATCTGATATGGCAGGGAATGAAGCTTTCAAGCCTATCGCTCAGTACCAAGAATGCTGAGTGGAATGGAATGGACATTAGCAGACGGTAAATCAACAAACGAGAAGTGAAGAACATAGAAGAAACTCGTAGAAAGGAGGTGTTTAAGGGAACGTGCATCGCAAGCATGGGGCTCTAAAAGGCGCTTCACTCTCTAGTTTGGCCTCAAGTGGCCACTACTATAAGATTATCAAAGTCAGTGTCAGTTCAATGCATACACAAGAAGAAACCTTTGTTGGTAATTGATGTAGTCTTGTCAATCAGCTGACATGATGCAATCCATCAATCCATTTGCAGTTTTTCTTTTTTTGTCTGTTAGTATTCAGATATAGATTGTCTCAATAAATAATGCATGAGTAGTTTTCTAAAATCAATTGTTGTAAGCGTTCAATCAGGAGCAACTAACTGTTTGTTCTATGAGGCTATGTACTGTTATAAAGATCAAGGTTAATCACAGTGAACACAACCTTTTTGTGTAATTACAATTATTTCTTCTTTTCATGATATTGTGATTTAATCATTTAGTATTTAGTATATTGCTATGCCATTTCATTGAATGATTATCTAGTCCATAGATAGGCCTGCATAAATCCTTCATTTGGTATCAGAGCTAGTTGTTGTTTTAGGGTAATCATGTCAAACTCTAATTCATTGCCCATTCCAAAATTTAATGAAAGTGATTATGATTATTGGTGCATCAAGATGATGACCTTTTTGATAGGGAAAGATCTATGGGATATTGTAGAAACAGGTTATGTAGAGCCACAAGATTAGACCACTCTTAATGCAAATGATAGAGTAGCTAAGAAAGAATCTAGAAGGAAGAATGTGCAAGCTTTATTTCATATTCAAATTGCTCTTGACAAAATCTTGTTTCCAAGAATTGCAAGTGAAAACACAACAACGGATGCCTCGAAGACTCTACAAAAAGATTACCAAGGCAATGATCAAGTCAAAGTTGTCAAGCTACAGACATTGAAAAGAGAATTTGAGAATTTGAAGATGCAAGAAGCTGAAAATGTAAGTGATTATTGTGTGAGAGTAAAAGATGTAGTCAATAAGATGGCTATTCTTGGATAAATTGTGGACAAAAAGTTTTTGATTAAAAAGGTATTGAGGTCTCTAACACCAAGGTGGAACCATGTTGCAATAATCATTGAAGAAATCAAGAATTTGTCTACTCTTCAGTTTGATCACTCAGTTGGATCTCTTATGTCTCATGAAGAAAGATTGATAGATTCATTTGGAGAAACTGGCGAGAATTTTTTTTCTTCAAAATTGCAAATTAAAAAGAATGAAGATGCCAACACTAGCAGCAAAAGAAACCAAAGCCAAGGTACAGGTCAAAATCATAATTATCCAAGAGGAAGAGGCAGTTCAAGAGGAGGAGGCAGAGGCAGATTTGATAAAAGAAATATCTAGTGCTATTATTGTAAAATGTATGATCACTTTGAAAGGGATTGTAGATTAAAAGAAGACAATAATAACAAAGGTGTTAATTATGCTCAAGAAGGTGATGAAGCCTCTTCAAACAATTTATTTTTATCTTATGACAAAGCTGAAAATGGCACTAAAGATATTTGGTATTTAGATTCAGGGTGTTCTAACCACATGTTAGGAAATAAGAAGCTATTCTCTACAATGGATGAGAGTTTCAAATCCAAGATCAAGATGGGTGATGATAAAGCATTGTAGGTTGTTGAAAAAAGAGCTATGGAAGTCCATACTAAAGAAGGTATGAAAAGTGTTAAAGACATTTATTACACTCCATAATTAAAGAATAATTTATTGAGTGCTGGCCAATTGTGTGAGAAAGATTATAAGGTGGTGTTTGAAAATCAACAATGTACAATTTATGATAAGAATAGAGGAAATAGGGTGGTTACAATTGTGCCTATGTCAAAGAATGGGATGTTCCCATTGATGTTTGGAGAACATAACAACCATCTTGCCAATATGGCATATGAAGAAAAAAGTTGGTTGTGGCATCTCACATATGGACATTTGAATTTTCATAGTCTCAAGCTTCTAACATCAAACAAATTAGTTTATGGTTTGCCTAAGGTTCAAGAACAGAGGGATATTTGTGAAGGATGTGCTAAAGGAAAGAACACAAGAGAGAAATTTTCAAAAGGAAATGCATCGAGGGCCCATTATCCACTTCAGTTAGTTCACTCAGACATTTGTGGTCCTATGCAAACAAAGAGTTTGGGTAAGTCATCATATTTTATTACTTTTATTTATAATTACTCATGAAAGTGTTGGTTTTATTTTTTTAAGACTAAGGATGAAGCCTTTGATACATTCAAGAGGTTTCAAGCCCTTGTGGAAAATGAAAGAGGTTGCAAAATCAAGTGCTTAAGGACTGATTGTGGAGGAGAATTTTGTTCAAAAGATTTTCAGAATTTTTGTGATATGAATGGCATCAAAATAGAACTTGCCACTTCTTACACACCTCAACAAAATGGAGTAGCAGAGAGGAAAAACCGTACAATGGTGGAAATGGCATGAAGTATGTTACAAACCAAGGGATTAAACAATTCTTTTTGGGGTGATGCAGTTGCTACATCTGTATACATTCTCCATAGATGTCCCACAAGTGCACTTGATATGATGACTCCATATGAAGCATGGTATGAAAAAAAACCTAATGTTAATCATTTCAGAATCTTTGGTTGTGTAGCCTATGTCCATGTAGTTGATCAAAAGAGACAAAAGTTATATCCAAAAAGTGAGTCATGCATTTTTGTTGGATATAGTGAATGAAGTATGGATTACAGGTTGTATAATCCCCTCACTAATATAATTGTTGTGTCAAGAGATCTAATTTTTTATGAAGGGGGAGTTTATGGTCATCAAAAATTCCATGATGATATGTCTAAATCTGTTTTGGATAAGGATATTATTGATGATATTGATAATGAGCAACCCACTAATATTTTAGATCCAAGTGCTACAAATCCACCAAGTATCCCCTCATCTAATTCTTCATCTCCAAGTGCAATCCCAACATCAAATTCAAATTATGCAAGGAAGGTAAAAATATTAAGTGACATTTATCAAAGGAGTAAAAGTCTAGCACATGAAGAAAATCCAATATGCGAGACAATAATTTTTTCTTTACTTTCCAAGGCTGATTTTGAACCATCATGTTTTGAAGATGCATGTACTAATGAGGTTTGGGTGCAAGAAATGCAAGAAGAGATAGATTCTATTCATGTGAACTTACAAAACTTCCACATGACAAGAAAAGGATTGGTACTAAATGGGTTTACAAGACTAAGTACAATAGTGATGTGAGTGTTGAAAGACACAAGGAAAGATTAGTTGCTAAAGGATTCACACAGAGGTATGGAAATGATTATGAAGAAACATTTTCAGCAGTAGTAAGACAAGAGACTATTAGAATGATGATTTCATTAGTAGCTCAGAACAAATGGAACATTCATCACATGGATGTGAAAAGTTCCTTTTTGAATGGGTACTTAGAAGAAGAAGTGTTTGTGGAACAACCCGAAGGTTTTGAAGTGCAAGGAAAAGAACATCAATTATACAAGTTGAAGAAGGCTTTGTATGGCCTCAAGCAAGCACCAAGAATGAGGTATGCTAGGATTGATGGATATTTTAAGGAGAGAGGCTTAGATAGAAGTAAAAGTGAACCTACACTTTACTACAAACAAGAAGGTAATGATATTATTATTGTAAGTCTATATGTTGATGACTTATTATATATGGGTAGTAGTTCTAAGATGAAGGATGAATTCAAAATTTCTATGATGAATGAATTTGAGATGAAAGATTTGGGTCTCATGCAATATTTTATGGGTATGGAGGTTTATCAAAATGAGGATGAAATTTTCATTTGTCAAACAAAGTATGAAAATGATATGTCAAAAACATTTGATATGGTAGATAGTAAACCATCCTCCACTCCACCTCCTCATGGAATTGTGTTGTGTAGAGATGATGGTGATGAAATAGTTGATGAGGCAACATACAGAGTATTGTTGGAAGTTTGATGTTTCTAACCCACACAAGACCTGATATTAGTTTATCTTGTTTCAAGATACATGACAGAGCCATATGAAATACATATGAAGGCAACCAAGAGGATTTTGAGGTATGCGAGAGGAACTCTAAATTTTGGTATTCATTAATACACTTCTAAAAGGTTTAATCTTGCTGGATTTAGTGATTCTGATTAGGGAGGTAGTTTGGATGACCGGAAGTCTACATCTGGTAATTGTTTCTCTTTTGGTTTGAGTTTGATTAGTTGGAGCTCAAAGAAGCAAATTATAGTTGCACTTTTATCTAAAGCAGAGTATGTTCAGCAGGTACATAAGCATTGTGGCTTAGAAAAGTTCTAAAAGAAATTGGAGAGAAGCAAATTCATCCTATAGTGATATTTTGTGATAAAACTAGTGCCATCAAATTGGCCAAGGACCGAGTCCATCATAGCAGGAAAAAACTTTTTGATTTAAAGTATCATTTCATTAGATATTTGGCGCAAAAGAAGGATGTAGAACTATGTTATATAAAGACCCAAGAACAAATTGACATTTTCACTAAGGGAGTTGCTAAAGTCCAGTTTTTGAAACTTTGAGATGAGATTGTGAGCCCTCTCAACATCAAGGGGGAGTATGTGAGTAATTGATGCAGTCTTGTCAATCATATACATGATGCAATCCATCAATCCATTTGTAGTTTTCTTTTTCTGTTTGTTAGTATTCAAATATAGATTCTCTATAGATTCTCTGACTAAATAATGCATGCAAAATGCATGAGTAGTTTTCTAAAATCAATTGTTGTAAGCGTTCAATCAGGAGAAGCTAAGTGTTTGTTCTATGAGGCTATTTATTATTATAAAGATCAAGTTTGATGAGAGTGAACACAACCTTTTTTTACAATTACAATTCTTTCTTCTTTCTATGATATTGTGATTTAATCATTTAGTATTTAGTATATTGTTATGCTATTTCATAGAATGATTATCTAGTCCATAGATAGGCCTCCATAGATCCTTCAACCTCCAAAAGTCGTGAATGGACTAGTTTTGTTGGAAAGATGATCAATGTTGTTGATTAGAAGACCTTGAATGCTGACTACCATGAGCCCAAAAGCCACCCTCCCAAGCATAACTAAATTGAAAGTTGCATCACCGGTTTTAAATATGTAGGATGCAGTTCATAAATCAAATCAATTAACAAGAAGCACGGTGTTGTTATTGCTTTGGATTCAAGTATTACTTTAAAATCCCTGGGATTGTTAAAGAATAAGTTCTTAGTGTTCAACGAGTAGGACCAGTCCTTCATAAATGAAATATAGGTTAAAAGAGAAACGATAGGAAATACAAAATAAGTTTGTGCTCATATGTGTGTAATAGGTGTTGTTATTGCTTTGGATTCAAGTATTACTTTAAAATCCCTGGGATTGTTAAAGAATAAGTTCTTAGTGTTCAACGAGTAGGACCAGTCCTTCATAAACGAAATATAGGTTAAAAGAGAAAGTATAGGAAATACAAAATAAGTTAGTGCTCATATGTGTGTAATAGAAAAACTCACTCATACACAATTGAACGTTCGAACTGGAATGGTCGACTATCTGAAATTCATCGTAATAGAAAAACTCACTCATACAAAATCTAACTTTCGAACTGGAACCTTCGACTCTCTCAAATTTAGTGAAAATAATGTCTCTAATAAAAATAAAAATAAAAATAAAATAATACCTCTAATAAAAATAAAAATAAAAATAATGTATCTAATAAAAATAAAAATAAAAATTTAATAATTTAATGCAAAAGTCAGCGTGATGTTCATGCTTCTAGAATTACCTAGAGGCAGGGACTAGCTGCAGGGACTAGCTGCAGCTATTTCCCTTGTTTAGATAGGTTTCATGGATTTATATTTTCATCTTGTGATGCTTTGAGTGTAGAAAAAAAATTAGCAACTATGTGAGAAATTTGTTGTAATGTTCTAACACCATTCATGGTTTTTTTCTTAAGGGTGATTCTAAGTTCACATCACTCTCATGGAATTGGATCAAGGGAAAGTAATATCCTTTTCTTATATTGTAACAACATGAAAGATACCCCAAGAGAGTTGGATTTACAAGGTTGATCCTAGGAAAGAACCCTTGTGACTAGTAGAGGGAGTGTTGTGGCAATGGTGGATAACATTGTTCCTACCTATCAACAAATAGAGTAGTGAACGAATATATAAAAGAGGCATTGGCATTTTCAACCCTACAAACAAAAATAACCTCACATGCCTTCAAAATAGTGGTGAGTAGATTAGTGATTGTAGAGAAGTTATACATATTTCTGAGTGACACAGTGAGGAAAGAGTCTTGAGTTTTATTGGTTTTTTTGCTAGTGTGTTTTTATAAATTTGTTTTGCACATGTTACACCCAAGGGAAAACCACTATGGAGACTAACATAATTTTACAAGATTGAGAGAGACCAAAAACAAATTTCCACATAGTATCCATGTTGGTGATGTGAGTGGGATATAATTCCCTCATTTATGGATCATATTGATATTATAGTACTTGAATCCTTGACCGCAGAACATTGTATACCTTAGCATGGGTAAAGAGAGTAGACAGAGGTTGGAAGACTTAAGGGCCAATAGTGCTCAAGTACAAGAAGAGATAAACCACTTGAAAGAGAAGGTATAGATGTATGACCATAGGATGATAGAGATGGAGAAGAAAATTTGGATCATTTTCAAACTATTTCCATTTATAAAGAGGTGGTTTTTTGAATTCCAAGACTCCCTCATTGCGGTCATGGTAGATTGGGACAAGAAAAAATTTCAAATAGTAGACTTGGGAGAGGAGGTAATTTAATTTGATAGCTCGCAAGGTGACATTATCATGCCGATGATGGATTATATGAAAAAATAGTTGGTTGAGAAGGAGGCGGCCTTGGAAAATATCCAAGAAACTATCCAAGAGCACCCAAAAGTAAGGCCGATTTCCATTTCCATTGCAAAAGAAAACAATAATATAGATGGGATACGATATTTCCAGCGAGTGGCACCCTTGGAGCACGTGGTGCATCCTGAAGGGCACGTCGCGCAACGAATTACAAGTCAGTGAGTGGCACCCTTGGAGCACGTGGTGCATCCTGAAGGGCACGTCGCGCGACAGAAGCGATCGAGGCGAGTGGCACCCTTGGAGCACGTA
>SNQJ01S0017235.1:179419-191949 GCA_010110895.2 Picea sitchensis
ATATCATAAATCAATAGCATATAATCAAATCAAAACAATGTCACTGTAAATGAAACAACTCAAATATCCCACTCCCTGACTCAATCTGGAGTCCAAGGGAGTTCCACCGATGACTCTGCATCCTCAAGGTCCGAAACTCTGCACACTCAAAGAAACTGAGTTAGCAGCACCTGTCTACATCAAGGCAGTAAAAACATCCTGTCATATAACTTAACGCATCATAATGAGAGAAATGTTTTATCATCATAAAAATCCGGATCACTTGCGAGCAAGTGTCCTCAAAGAATAAGTTTTGGTAAGTGCGCTAGAGCGGGATGTTACATGGGACAAGAAAAAATTTCAAATAGTAGACTTGGGAGAGGAGGTAATTTAATTTGATAGCTCGCAAGGTGACATTATCATGACGATGATGGATTATATGCAAAAACAGTTGGTTGAGAAGGAGGCGGCCTTGGAAAATATCCAAGAAACTATCCAAGAGCACCCAAAAGTAAGGCCGATTTCCATTTCCATTGCAAAAGAAAACAATAATATAGATGGGATACGATAGTCAAGGGATAGGAAAAATAAGACAAGGCATCTTAAGGCCCATTGTAGAAAAACTCAGTGTCAATCACTAAGGCCTAGGTTTCAATTTAAGAAATGAAAACCCCATGAATAAAAGACTGCATTTGAGAAAGAAAAGGACATGATAGAGTTGAATTGATCATTAGAAGGAAGAGAAAAAATAGATGCACGTGGCATCCCACTACCACCTCATCCTTCTTATGGTAGATTGAAAAATATTAGTGATGAGAAGAGCTTGAAGACTCAACCTACACCATCACTTACACCATCACTTAGAAGACGTGGCGAGCCAATTACATAAACAATTGTTCATAAAAAAAATGACATCCCTTCCATAAGAATGAGAAGTAAACAAAAAATTGTTCATAAAAAAAGACATCCCTTTCGTGCCACTATTCTAAGAGGAAAATGCCATAAAACTGCCAATTGCTGGTACTCAAAGACTTGTTCATTATGTGGTAAGATAGGCCTTTAGGTGGAATATTGTTGGGAGAAGCAAGAGACATGACATAACCAACATTGATCTTAGAGAATGAATGTCAAGAAGGCTTCCCTAATCCAAAAACTAACTCATACATGCAAGGAGAGGTGGAGGATGTAAAGCAATCCATGTAGTAGCAACAAGAAATTTTTCCACCACTTCAAGTTGGGTGAAAACTGGAACCTAAGTGTTGAAAACTCCATCTAGGGACTCACCCCATAAATTACGAAACCAAGAGGAGAGCATGGAAAATGAATCCTAAGAGAGATAAATACCTCAATGCATCTCTAACACAAGGAGAAGATGGAGAAGAAGTTGTCCAAGGAGTAATAATAACATAGGAAAATATGTATCACCATTGAAGAGGATATATTGTTGATGATAATCATGAAAGAAATTCTCTTCCATTTGCTACCTATAATATCTCATAAGAATCCCTTGTTGGATATGTGACAAAGACTGATGCATGAAGGTAAATTACCTTGGAGAGGGGTCTTGAGAACTCTGTGACATGAGTGAAAGTAGGTGCTTGCATTGGAGGTTTATTTCCATGCAAAGAAGAAACTAATCCTAGCAAGAGAAATAAAACCACACTTTTCTTATGAAATTTTTATGTGATGGGATATCATGATGGGGTCTCATTGAACAAACATAGACCAACATTCACGTTCAATTCAGTGACAACTAATACATAATTTCTCCAATTCTACAAGAGAAATGGGAATGAGTGTTGATTGTAGAGTTTGGATCTTGATATTTATCAAAGATGAGAGTTACTTAGGATACTTCCACATTATAGAAAAACATGAGCCAGAAACTAAAGCTAGAGACATAACTAGGACTAGATGTAGTATCGAGAGCTATGATCTAAATCTAGATCTAGATTAAAAGCTATAACTATGATCTAAATCTAGATCTAGATTAAAAGCTATAACTAGGAGATAGAGTGAGAGTCATGTTCGAGAGAACAAAAAAATGTAAACTAATCTAGATTGGTCTCCTTTGATGTTTTGGAGACCAAAAGTCCTCTTAATGGGGAGGTTTGATACAAAACAGATTTTCACTTTTGAATGGTTGTAGGAATTAATACATGTAAACCAATTCAACATTTTATGAAGGTTATACAAACTATGGAAAATAATGCAAATTCAAGAGTGATTGAGACAAAAGAGAGGAAAAAAAGAAATTAATGAAAAAAAAATAGAATAGAAGAGAATAGGTTCAAGAATGGGAAAACCTACCTTCCCATCAATCTATCTATCCCTATTTTATCTTGTATTTTCACTCTCAAAGGGTTTTTTGAATAAGGAGATAAGGATATACTGAGCATAGGATGCATTATACTAGAGATTGTTGAAATAGATTGAGCATTCAAAGCTATTTTTCCCATTATGGTTCCTAGGGTAACATGGAGTTCATTTTTTCTTGATTTTATTTGAGATTTATATGTGATAATACACTATGTATTCATGTGTTAGTTCTCGTTTTAATGGCTGCTTGTGAATAATAAGAGTGCAAATGACAGGGATAGGTAACCATAGTTGTGGATTTATTGCATTGATTTTTTTTGTTTTGTTTAATAGAGAGTATAATAGCTCTATTACTACCACCATAGGACAAATTTACAGACATAGATATAGAAACTTGTCATATAAGATCCATTGCATCTCTTTAGGAGTTTTTTATTTATTTAAATTCTAGATGTTAAGTGAATTTATCTTTCCTAAGGTTCATATCATCCCCATAATCCACAATTTATCTTTATCTCTAAGCTATTTCTCATTACTTGAGAGAATTCACATTTCCTCGGGTTGATTCCTTCTTTACTAGGTTGATTTTCTCTTTGGTCGATTGGATTTCCTACCTATCTATGTCGACTTTCACTCAGCTGGCCGATTTGAAATTCGAAAGGTTGATTTATTACCTATTTGGACTATTGGATATTACCCCATGTCCATACGCATGTAATTGGTTAAGTAGATGGTCGTACGCAGTTGTATGATAGCTGCATGCATCATACACATCAATTCTATCTGATTGGGAATTATATATTAGTTGCCATAGGTGAATCAAGGTGTTGAACTAGTTACCTACTCCTTCATGTTCAATTAACATATGATCTAGTCTAATTTACAATTGAATTTAAATACATCATGCCATTTTTTAATAGTTTATGAATTAATTCTTCAAAATGTGATTTTGAATTACTGATTAGTTTATATACAAAATAACAACTCAATGTTGTACTCTTGAATAAATTACCGATCCAAAATTTAAGTAACTATAGAATTCAATTCTTATTTTGACTCTAACATTAACTAAATCTATTTAGATATTTTCATGAACCCGATCCATAGTTTCATGGTATGCCAAAAAATAGTTTAATTTCCTATGGAAAGTTTACCTCTAGAATCTTCCTCTTAATAGTAGTAAGAGTTGAAGATTTGATTCTTTAAGCTTATTTTCCCTTCTGATGGATGTTGATTGACATTTGCAGAAAGAAACTTAACTATTAAGAATTTGGGTTGGGGTAGAGACTTTCGTCAATAGTAATATGATGTCAAAAGTTTTATTTTCATTGTAAAATCCTATTGCAGATGAGTTTTTCTAAATAAGAAAAGGTATCTACAAGAATTTTCTTTCATTTTTCATAATAAAATTCATTTAAGATAGTTGGATCTAGTATTTTACTTTCCATTACAATATATTAAAAAAAAACTGATTCCTTGTTTAGATAGGTTTTATGGACATGTATTGCCATCTTATGGTTATTTGAGTGGAGAAAAAAACTGAACTACCATGTGAGAAATTTGTGGTAATGCTCTAACATCCTTGAGGGCCAATGCTAAGTTCAAATAAATATCATGCACTTCATTCAAGGGTATGTAATATCCTTGGCTTATATTGGAACAACATCTCACTTACCCTAGAAAGATGGATTCTAGAGTTGGATATGTAAGGTTGATCCTAGAAAGTCACTCTTGCTACTAGTAGAGGAAGTGCACTGGCATTGATGGATAACGTAGATCCTAACTATCTAAAAATAGAGAGGTGAACCCATCGAGAGAATATTACTTGAAATTTACAACCATACAAACAAAACAGACTTCACATGTCATTAGAATAATTGTGAGAAAATAAGTAATTGTAGAGAAGGATTAAGAAGAACAGATAAAACTTATAGACGTGATTGAAATACAAGACAACATGTAATAGAAAGTTGTGAGTGACACAGTAACAATAGAGTATAGAGTTTTATTGGCCTAATTGCTAGTGTGTTGTTAGCAGTTTGATGTGTGTAGGTTACACCCAAGGACGAATCCTTACAAAGACTGAAATCTATATACAAGACTAAGAGAGAGATCATAAACAAATTGATTTAAGATAAAAAGTTGTGAAAATGACCTCCAAAGTTAACTTCGGGTAAATGGGTAGAAGAGGAATATTATAGAAATTTTGAGGTAAAAAATGGGTGAAAACATAACATGTGGTTTCAATATCAACTTTAAAATAACCAATAGGATTCAATATGAGGATGCCAACCATAAGGGTAAATTGTTTTGGAAGAAAAGAAAAAAAAAAACTATTTAAAAAAGATATTGTATTTTCAACTTATTTGCTTATAATTTTACTCAAGTTCCAAGTGTAGGAATTGATTTGCTGTGAAATTAAAATTTTCTCCCAACAAGTTACCACTCTATGTACTTTGCTATAGAAATACATGAAAAAATGTGTTTCTTGAAAAGAAAAACACTTTTTTCCCTATATTGATAGTTTATCTCACTCACCTATAAAAGTATGAGGAGTGGATACTCATTGGAGGTAGAATTTAATTCCACAACCAATAAGTGATTTTAATAGAAATTCAACTAAACTAATAAGTAGATAAGTACAAAATACAATAAAAAACTTTAGTCTTATTTCTTTCACTTTGAAAATTCAAAACTCTTATTCTATTAGTTTAACTATTATTTTATTATTTTCCTTAGAACGTCCATTTTAGACCTCAAAATTTCTCTAATGCGGATATGTTTCAAGTTTACTTTGTTTTGGACACATAAATTCAACCTCAAGACCAAATTATCTATTCATGTTTAAAAGAATCTATTCTTGTTGGAACGAGCAAAAGAAAAAGACTATTTCCATCAACCAATGATGTAGAAAGAGCATGAGAAATAAAAAGAATAAGGGACAAATTTCTTGTTCCTGCAGTGCCCTATATAATCATGAGAAGATGTTCACAACTTGGATATTCAATGGAATGTTATAAAATTATATCAAATGAAACTCGTTGTTTATCTGCCAAGGAAGATGGAGATACAGATGAGGGATGAATATTTTCAACAATATGACCCCTTGATTGGCTATTTCTTATAAAAGAAATAGCCTCCTCTACAACATCATTTGAAGTTGTTTTTTTCCTCCAATAAAAACATATATCAAAGTCTCTTTGACCGAGAATGTGAAGGTCACAAACATCGACATTATTAGGAGGAGCCAAGCGAGACAAACGTTGTCATTCTTCAAAATATTCTTCCACATGTGTTGGTTGTTCTTCAGAATTGACATCGTCTTCAACATTTTCTGAAAGAAATTCAGTCCAACCAAAAGTATGGAAGTCTTCTGATGACTCTTCAGGAATGGAATACAATCGTGGACAAACTCTAACAATGGCAAGGACATGTCTAGGTTTCAATTTCTCTTTCTTACATTTGGCATCAAATGTCCATGATCTTGTTGTTTCTATCAAACACAATTGTTCAATAAAAGTGGGTATTTCTTGATATATTTCAACAAAACTATTGCGAGATGAAAATTGATGGGGGTTCTTTGGCATTTTAAAAAAAAGCTTTCTCCCAACATTTAAGAAAATGAATTTACGGTTACAAATTACAAGAGGTAGCTTTAGTAACATATGACATGTTTCTTGGGATCCAATGTGACGATCAACAAGTGTTTCATCAAGGAATATTCTATATACAGACAAAGCAGGGTCTTCTGAGGCACCTGAATTTGAAATTCTAGTTCGCATATCTTGATAATTTTCTAACCTTTTTTATGCTTTTGAAGCATACTTAGCAATATATTTCAAGACAACATGATGAGAAACCATTGGTTGACAATCAACATTTGAATGCCACATTGTAAGAAGTTCAACATTATGGACATTTATCTTATAATCATTTCGTGTTGGTTCATATTTCTTTCTTCCTTTCTCATCTATGAACAATAGTGATTCATCTCAAACATCCCATGGAGAATTATAACGAAAATTGAGAACGATACCTTTCTTGCGCAAACAAGAATCTATACTGCACTTTGTATGTCTTTGAAAACAATTCAACAAATGTTCATAATCATCATGAGGATTGGAAGAAAATATCTAAGTTGTATTCAATAGGCATGGATCATCATTGATGCTTCAAGGAACCATAATGTTTCAATGATGAATGTCACATGGATTCCATGTTGTTACATATCTATCAAAATATTTCTTTGCACAATGCACATCAAAAGGATTAGACCAGTCTAATATTTCCATGTTTGGAGCACCTTTCAACCATAAGAAGCCATGGACGTGAGTTTATCCTCTATGTTTCCACTCATATCTAAAAAAATAAGATATAGTAATATATATAGAAGAAAAGAACAATAACAAAGAAGAAATAAATTACTAAACACAAATATCACAACACTAACCTGTACCAAAAGTATTTAGCTCCAAGATATTTTTCGATGACTTCTTCTCGAAATATATTCAATCTGTGATGCATAAACATGGAAACAATATGGGGGTACTTGATAACATTCTCAATTTTTATACGATGCTAATTAAAACCATGAGAATTTTCATTGGTTGGCATAACATTATGCAAGTCACGCCATTTTGTGTTAGCTGCACTCAAAGTAAAAAACAAAGTTGGACAACCCAACTGAGTAATCATGTCAGTAATTTTAGTAAGACATTTTTTCCAATAGGCCCTTGTACCTCTGAGTGAAGAACCAAAATGCATAAAATGCTAAACAAACTTATTATCACGTAAATCTAGTAGTTGTTTATGCAAGGCTTCAATTGTTGTTGGGGAGTTATCATGTATATTTTTATTTACAAAAACTACAAAAGATGCCTCGCTTCGATGTCTCACTATCATGTTCAATAAAATGTATCGAAAGCAAGGATGGCTTCCAAATTGTTGATCAAAGTATCTGAAAAGATGCAATGCATATTCATGAAGTTGAATGTTACAAATAAGAGGATGCAATCAATCAGCCTCACCGGTGGGAAACAATGTGGGGAATGCCATGTCTAATAACCCTTCAGTATTATATTCATTAATTGGATATGAACCAATAGTTGGTCAGTCAATTGGTTGAATAGGTGAAGACTCAACATTTTCAATAAATGTTCTTATTTCTTCCACTTCTCTGCGTTCATTAGGTAGGTGAGCAACAAAAGATGAAGGATGAGAGTGCAAACGGTCAACGGGAAGCCCTTGAATGTCAACAACATTGTTATCTATTTCTTCAATATCACAATCAACAAATTTAAGCTTAGTTGACACATTTGTTGAGTTTTCAGGAAGAGAAACAACTGAGTCAAGGTCAATATGAACATCTTGATAAAATTTATCCATTTGAATTTTGTAAGATAATGCATTCAACACCCACGATCTCTTCACATAACATTCATAATATTTGGATTGGGCACCATGTCTTCTCACAATCAAGAAGTAAAGGTATTCAACACATCGCGAAAGGTTTCTAGCAATCACAGAAATATCTTGCAGAAAGATGATCTTTTGGCGATTATATTTATATTGCCCATCACGAGCATGGGTCACTTTCAATATAGGATTTACATGTTCTATGAAGATCTCTTCAACTTGGATAAGTACTCTTAGAACATGAGGTTTCTCACGAGGATCCATGTTATTCCATCGTGAAAAACTATGGGAACCTCTCTCTTTCTTACACCTTTTACAAATAGGTCCTTCAGACCCCCTCACAACTTGGATACGAGGATATGATTCTTGGCAAACATGGCACAATTGAGCAATGGAGAGATTATCTATCTTCGCTTCAATTTTTTTATGTACTGCAATCATGTTCAGATGAAATTGTATATGTCCTCTATGCATGGGATCATGTTGACCACCAATGGGAAGAGTATAATTACCTCTAAAATCTACTTCATCTTCAACAATGTTAGAGGGCCCACCAAAATTTGCAGCAATCGGATTGGGCATGTTACTTCCAATATTTTTTTCCCTTAAATTCATTGATTGCATTTCTCTATCTTGATTGCATTGAATGGTATATTGGTCATAAAATACTAAAAACTTTAATGTCCAACTAAGTGTGAGAAATTAGTGTAAATGTAAAAAAGAATAGAAAATCAAATACATACAAAATCAACATCTGCTTTCCAATTAGATAGTCTTGGAATATTTGATGGGAGGTTATAAGATGGGTCTTGTTGAATTGTAACATGAGCCACTGCAAAATGTACAAAGTTCATTTCTATATGTCTATTCGAATGAATAATGTCATGANAAAAAAAAAACATGGTTGAAGTCATCAATAGAAGGAAATAACTATGACTATAGTCATCATGAATGAGGATTGAAATACCTTTGTTGTTCCAAGTGAAATAGTATGTGGGATGATTGATTTTGTTGGTTGTACAACACTTTCTACAGAATGATGGTTGTGAAAGGAAGGAGTAATGTTAGCAGGAGGAGTTTGCAAATTTTGTAACAAATGGGAAATCACATGACGAACAGGCACTTCAGTAGATGGCACTTGTTCCTCAATGACATAAGTGACTCTATCTTGCATGTTTTGTGCTTTGCTTCATTCTCTAAACTTTCACTTCCATTTGTTTAAGTATGGATGTTTCCATTTGTACGTATCCTATGTACATGATGATCTTCCAGAAAAATAGAAGTTTCCCCAATAAAATGAATGTTGTTAGAAGATTGTGGAATAGTAGAAACATTAGGATTATGAACAGATTGAAGGAATGAAACATTCATAGGAAATGGTCTTTGCATGATATCATCCAAACTGTGATACTTACGACTATGGGGAAAATCAATATTCGTAGTACTTTTCGTGGTTTTTCTGTGATATAGAAGTCTTCTATGTTGATTTATGGCATCTTTGTTTCGTTGATACCATAAACGTTGACGTTCATTATCCCTTTCACGTGATGTTGGTGATCTATTTCATTTGGTATAATTCTTACTTGTTCCTTCAGTGGACATTTCTACAACTACATAGAAATAATAACAAGTTTTTAACATCACCAAAGAAATATAAATTCCATTGGTATAGAGAAGAAGAAATTATGGAATTAAAAAAACAATAAATAAAAAACATATTTAGATACATTTGAATGTATATAAAGTGGCATGAACATGATAATAAATAAGACCTGAAATAAAATATAAAAGGAAAATCGCAATAACCATAACAAGTGAACTTAAAAATTAAACCAATTCATAATGGAATAAAATTCATAAGTAAACTTGCAATAACCATATAACCATAATAAAAACACTTAAAAATTAAACAAATTCATAATTGAAAATTTATAATGGAATAAGAACATTTTTGAAACAATTACAAAATGTTTGATAATATTTGATATTACTTATTATAAGTCCAAGTAGCCTAAGCCATGACATCTCTTCTCAATGGTGGAATGTCATCAACAAAATCCATATTTGGAAGAAGTGGAAAAACATTTCCATTTTCAATGAGATCATTGAAATGGTCTTGAAATGAAAATCTCAACCCAAATTTTTGTAACATGAAAACATTAGTGATATTTATTGGGACACATAAGCAAGTCATCAAGTCATATAAAATGACTTTCAGTGTTATTTCACAGCAGTACTATCGCACCAACTGTTCGAAATTGAAAGTTGTTGCAACAAATTCCATTTGAATCCCCAGTCATCCTCGAAATATTCCAAACTTTGTTCAATACATGGATGACCGAAATGAAAATTATCCAATTCTTCAATAGACCAAATGAAGGTGAAACCATTATTAATGAGGCATATAAGTTGGTTGTTGTATAATGCCATTAACCATTGACCATTGACCAATGGACAATGGCCACATAGACATTAAAAAAGAAATGGGATCCTTATATTTGTTTCTTAGAATAATAAACTATAAACTAAAATTTTATAAATAATAAATTTTAAAATTATCAACAATAATTTTTATGGAAAATATATAGCAATACTTATGTAAATATTTTACTTGTTGAATGAACATTCTTCATGATTTTGAACATGGATTTATGAAACATATATCTCATTATTCTACTTGTTTAGGAAGTAGGGTGACGTTTACTTTCTTAAACATAAAATCATGGAACATTTAACAAAAACGTTAGCAATGACAGTAACCAGTTTTTACGAAGAATGTTACAGGTTAAATGAAATTATTCATTTTATTTGATGAACAAATAGGCCCGTGATGATCAAATTCCATTCCTGAATTCAAAATAAGTACATGTATATAATACACGACGACTGAAATCCATTTGTGATCTTTTAAATACTTAAAAATTTACTTTATTTGTTTGTTTCAATCTCTAGCTCAATAAGTATTAATACATATTTATATAAATAAGTACAAGAAATACATTAAATCACTTAAGTCAATAAGTACAGTAAATGTTGGAAACGGTGACAACAATTCATCCATGAATAGGATTTCAGATCCTATAAACTGGGGTTGGTTGTAACCAATACGACTAAGATAGAATATGGATGAGATTACATTTAATATGTATATTGCTATAAATGTGTATGCCCGTAGAGGCTGTGAGTGTGTCAGAGAGGAGTGAGATCCTACTGTAATCTCCATTAGCTGAATAATAAGATAATCGATACCTATGCTTGGTGGACGTAGCCCAACATTTGGGTGAACCACGTAAATTTTTGTGTTCTTTGTCTACATGTATTGATTGTCTTATGGTAATTTGTGTTTTCCGCATTTGCAAATTACAACAAGTGGTATCAGAGCTCGGGAAGAGCGTTTTTGGTTGTGGAGAAATGCCTTTATTTATTGAAGAAATGGAGCCGTTGATTTGTTGCTTGAGAGAGACAGACAGATGCATGTCGAATTGCTGCAGATGCCCATGGGAGCTGCAGGTTTTTTTCAAGTCAGCACTGGGCGTGAGGGAGCGCTGATCAATCGTTCTTCAAAAATTGGATTTTCAGTGTTGGTTTATCTTCATGAGGGGAGCGATGTGTTGAGAAGCTGCATTCAAATGTCTTTGTTGATAAGAAGCATGTGTGAAGTAGAGGGAGCATCGGCGCTGGAGACCAAGTCGAAGGGCACACTGATTAATGAAATTCGCGGTGTTTTGAGAGGGAGTGCCGGAAGGGAGTGAGCGCTCACCTTACCGACTAAAGGGAGCGCCAGCCCTCTCGTACACTTCAGCATGGATTCATGTTTTGGGACAGTGCACCCCTATCTCCTCCAAGGAGCGCTGACAAAGACAAAGACTCATATGAAGTTTTTCAAAACTTAAATCTATACTTTTTTACATTTTGGAAAGTATTAAAGTTTTTTTATAAAGTATTGAAGGTTTTTTACTTTTACCTTTTCGAAAGTATTAAAGGTTTTTTATTATATTTTAAATCTAAAATATAATATGGAGGATGTTGAAGGGTGGAGGAATAAGGTGGAATGAACTTTTTATTAAAAAAAAATTTTAAGGTGAATGTATGTAATTTCTTTGAAAGTTAGACAACATTATTTTTCCACATATTTTTTAAAAGGGGCCTTGGATATTACAAACAATGGTGTTTGTTTCTTTTATGTTTCCTCTAATGAAAAAGATGCGGAGTGCTAAGTTTGAAATTGAAAAGTTTAATGGAAAGAACAATTTCGAGATATGGAAGGTTAAGATGCACGTTTTGCTCGTGCAACAAGGCGTGGTGAAGGCGCTTTTGGGAAAATCAGAGAAGGTCACGTCCATAACAGACGAAGACTGGGATGAGATGGATGCGAGAGCACTGGGTGCCATACACCTGTGTTTGGCCGACGATGTATTGTTCAACATTGTTACAGAGAAGACAACAGTCGGTTTGTGGTCAAAGATGGAAAGCTTGTACATGACGAAATCCTTGACAAACAGGATCTTTCTGAAAAGACAATTGTATAGTTTGCGCATGAAAGAAGGTACGAAAATTGTTGATCATCTAAATACTTTCAATACTCTTCTAGTCCAGTTGAATAGCATGGGTGTGAAATTTGAATCCGAAGATAAGGCAATTACATTATTGTGTTCTTTGTCTGCGTCATGGGATCATTTTGTTACCTCTATTAGTTTCAGTTCAACATAAACTATTGAGTTTGATGATATTGTTGGAGCTTTACTATCTGAGGAAACAAGGAAGAAATCAAATCTAGAAACCTCTACATCTGAGGCATTGGTAGTCAGAGGGAGACC